>JAHDVE020012061.1:0-78295 GCA_022606495.2 Halesus radiatus
CTTTGCGCTATGCACAAAAATCTTGTCTTAAGTTTTTAAGAACTTTAATCTATCAATTAATATAAAATATCATTTTACAATCTACACACTCGAGACTGCAATTTATAATATATTGTTTTCCCATTTTTTTAAACCTCTGCGACCATTGAACCTGAAACGGGTATTTAATATATGTAGTTATATCTTATGCACGAGACCAATAAATCTTCCCGCGTGTAGGTACATATAGCCCAAACATTTACTTAAGATTCCATGCACGTCTAGTAAAAACACCGAAACAACATGAATAAAATTGCTTTTGTAAGCAATTTTATTCATGTTCATTCATAACAATAGATATTTCATTCCGTTGTAATAATGTCTATCCCCGATTTTTTCAAAAATTACTCATTGAAAATAGCACAGTTTGTTCTTATTAGTGCTGGGAGGGTTTAGAGAGTAGTTTGAATGAAATCCAGTATGTAAAACTGTTGCTATAATGTTTTAAAATTAGTATGAAAAACATTGAACCCATTGCAGTTAGCCCATTACACATTCAAAACAAGAAGGTTCGTTTGGGTAAAATACTTTAAAAATCGAAAACACAAGTAGGTACCTACTTAAGAACTTTATTTTATTTAGATATATTTTGAAAAAACGTATGTTTGGAATGAAATAAAATTTTAAAATGGTTTCTTTGTTTAGAGATAGTTACTTTCGCTGTCAAATCAATTATGGCACCCAAACGACAAGCAAAAAATCACAACTTCAAAACATTATTAAAAAAAAAATTATCCCGAGCAAGGTCGGGTTTTTTTTCGGATTTGACTTTTTATGTGATTCCGTCCTTCAGCGCGACTATGCCATCCCCAATTTATGGAAATTTGTAAGGTTAAGGGAGGAAGGGTTAGGATAAGGGTTAGAGGGAATTTTAGATGTATTTGTCTATAACTACCATGCAGTGGCGTGCATTGACTCAAAAGGTGTGACAGTGCGTTAGTTCACTTCATTAAATATTTTTAAATGGGCATTATATTATCATTTTCGGCTGGTTGTTGTGACCAACTGAATAAATACGCGTATCTACAAGTTCCTCGCCGATTTTTATATGGGTAATATGATTTTTCATATTGAATTATTTTGTGGTACGCTTTTCTTAGGGTAGGAACAGTTTTTCAGCCTTTATTGTCTGCACGCCACTGCTATTATGCAATATACTGTATAATGTATGTGAAAACACCAATTTAACCTCTCGGCCGGGAGCCAGCAAGCTTATCTCTGTAGAATTATTACTTTGAATGGAGAATGAAGTAAAAACTCTATTTAGGCCACATAAGTAGAAATAAAAAAAAAATAATAATAAAAAAATAAAGAAACAGTTTTCCTGTTCATGAAAGACTTTTTCGAGGGAAATCGGGGATTCGAAGGACATCAATTACCATGGTCCACGACCTTTCAACATGGTTTAGACATCGTCCTGGATTTGACACAACATTGAAACGTTTTTGCGTCTCTCAAAGGTTAGGTTAGGTTAGGTTAGGTTATGCTGAAAAAAAATCACAAATATTTTCTCCATTTACGAAAAAATTCACAACAAAACTATTTCAGTTTCGTAATTTAGGCTTCAAAGCACTCGAAGTTGACCCAGTGTACCTACAGTTTGCGAAAGGCAAACACACGTGCCTCCAATATTCGCGCAAGTATACAATCATAAAGTAATTTTCTTAGAGACTTTCATGTAAAATATATTTGTCATAAATAAACAATTACATCGAGATTTTCAAGCAAGTATTACACATACTTGTCTGTGTGTTTTAACCATGGGACTAAACGTTTTTTTTAACCGCAACGAAATTCGTTTAAAAAAAACCGTTACGAAAAGTCTGGTAATATATTATGTGTTTTGTTGGCAAAATATTTCCTAATAATAAAGAAAGAGAGAAAAACTGAAACGTGCCTAGAATAACCGTTATTTGACTCGCGTTCACTTTTGTACCAGTTTTTTAATACTATATTTTTATGTTCTCAAAAATTAAAATATCCCTGGCTCAAGATTTATTTATCCGTCACCAATGTTAATTGTTTAGGTTAACGATTTAATACTATTATAATTTTTTTCTTATTTGAATAAATATGTAAATACAATTTTGCATTTTCACTTTTAAGATGGGTTTTGTCGTTTAAGTTCTTGTCCTCGTGTTTTTTAATGTCGTTTTTGTAGTAATATTTGGTAAATATCTATGTTGATTGATTAGAAAGTGACATGACGAGTCAAATGTCCCCTCAGTCTGGGTTTTTCTATCCGGTGACGGATGCCCTACATTCTCGTGTGTATTCTATGTAGTGTTTTAACGGTGAGTCGCGGTTTTTCAGTGTTTGGTTATTTTGAGGTCACCACCTTGTGTTTAATCATATTTCTGTACGATAGGTGGAGCATCTGGAAATATCAAGTTGATCTGATATCCTGTTTTTTTTTTTTTTTTTTTTTTTTTTTTTTTTTTTTTTTTTATATAATCGAATACATATCCCATCTTCTCTATATATAAAAATGAATGTTTGCCTGTCAGTCCTCGATTATATCGAAAATGACTCGACCAGTTTCGCTGAAAATAGCACAGTTGGTTTTTATTGGTGCCGGGAAGATTTAAAGAGTATTCAATTTAAAGGACAGCAGCCAATAATATGGGATTTATAAAAATGGAGAATAATATTAACAAATCTTGAACTTGAAGTATGATATCGGTGTAAATGGCGTAAATTTAACTGGTCTCATTAGCTAAGTTGGTTAAGCGGTTACCCCGTATAGGCAGAGGTCCCGGGTTCGAGTCCCAGATGCGACTGAAATCTTTTTTAATTTCTGTTGTTTTTTCGGTTTCATGGTTCATTTGGGATGTGTTAATATTATCTTCCTCAATGATTAAATATTTAAAGAGTAGTTTGAATGAAATTCAATATGTAAAACTGTTGCTATAACATTTTAAAATTAGTATGAAATATTGAAACCGCCATGTTGTATTGAGGTTAGCCCATATATATACCACTCTGGTTTAGCCACAGATTACATATTCAAAAGAAGAAGGTTTGTTTGGGCAGAATATTTTCAAAATGGAAAACACAAGTAGGTACCTAATTAAGAACTTTTTTTTATTTAGATATACTCGTACATATTTTGAAAAAATAAACTATATAAAATATATACTTTCTTTGTTTAGAGATAGTAATAGTCATCACAAGGCATTACTTTCGCCGTCAAATCAATTATATTAACTCTGTATTATTTTGTAGTTATTATATTTTCCCCGATGAAGCTTGATCTAAGCGAAACCGGTTGGCGTAAAAAACAATAAATCCGTGGTTTATAACAAAGCGTTTGTTTTATTCAATATGACGTCAAATCACAAAGTGATTGCTTCTTGCGAAAAAAAAATTGATAACTCTTGTCGTATTAAACGTTTATTTAATTAAATAAAATTACAGCAAGCATTATAAAATTAGGAATATTTTTCCGTTTCAGCGCTGTAAAATATTGCTCGTAACGCATTTTATTGTAAGCTATAAAACTCAATACTCGTAAGTTGAAGTATTATTATTACTTAGACACTGTAAAATTGTAGAGAGAGAAACATCCACGAACTCCCATTAATAAGGCTTTGGATTTGTCGTTTTATTAGTAGTATTATTTTTTAAATTAGTGATGGCAAATTACCATGGAGGTAATAAAAGCGCCAATTTGGCAGATTACAAAGCGTTGCGGATATGTGACAGTGAACACGGTGTCATTATTGGGAACTGAAAAGGCTGTATTACTTAGTATTTTGTCCAAGACAAAGAGGCGGTAACAAAACATCTATTAACTTTGAATGCCTTAATGCAAACTACCCGTGGTACAACGTACCCATACTTCCTCCGTTGGTAATCAGTGTAATCACATCGTGGAAGCCTCGCCAATCTAACGACACTTTTCTTTTTTACTCAAGCATAAATGCATTTGGCAGTGAACACAGTGTCGGTATTTGGGAACTGAATAAGCTTTATCATGTAATACAAAGAGGCCGTAACAAAATGGTAACTATTTTATCACGTACAATAATGCATTGAAGAAGATAATATTAACATACCCTAAATGAAACAAAAAATCGAAAAAAAAAGTATCAGTCGCATCTGAGGCTCGAACCCAGGACCTCTGTCTTTCCGGGACAACCGCTTTATACGTGTTTCATTTAGGATATGTTAATAGTATCTTCTCCAATGATTAAATATTACAACGAAGTTTATAAACTCCAATGAGTTATTAAAAATAAATTTAATGCAATAATGCTACCTACTCAATCTAAAACTTATACATATTTCCTCCTTTGGTAATCACCTCATTGAAGTTTCGCCAATCAGCGACACTTTTATTTTTTACTCAAGCAGAATAAAAGCATTTTTATAAGCGTAAGATAAAATTATTTGTTATGATATAAAGTATACTAATAGTCAGTGGCGTGCACTACATAAAGGCTGAAAAGCTATGAAAATCTAATCATTAAAAGAAATTAAAATACACATTTTTTTTAATTATTGTGTTGAATACAATTTTATTTTAAAATAAATCAATAACTTTGTTTACATCAGTTTTATTTATTATGTACTTTTACCGACCGGGTTTCGCTCCTACCATATCTTCTTCAGGGCAGTATACTACTAAACTATGAATTATGATACATGTGTGTTATAGATTAATACTAACGGGTGATTGAATGGCCAAGGTTGGGGAGAGCAGGTACCGGACCGGGAAGGGCGTGTACTTCGTTGATTGGGAATATTTTAAGTATCGTACTTTTATTTAAATTTATTTGTTTATTCTATTATTAGTGTTTTTAGCTTTGCTTATCTTTAATGCTCTCTAATATTTCATTTACAATTTAATTCAAATTACAATACTACGCTTCTCTTTTAAGCAATCCTTATGTAGAGAAGCGGAGTATGCATTTTGCGATTACATCTTTACACAAAAATGTGGCTGAGTTTGCATCGCGTATGGGTCCCACCCAGGCGTCGTGAGTTCGATTCCTCCCCTGGCTAAGTCCACCTTCACTACACAAGCAACATCTCCGGCTTACTGTGATCGTAGTAGGATATTTTCAAATATTTTTAGTTTATTTCGTAACCCGAGAATGTTTGTCTATCTTTAAAAAAAATGGTTTGTGACAATGTTTTACATAATAGAAAAAAGACAGTACATAACAACAAGAAGTAACAATAAACATAATATAATATACGAGTATGTAAATATAAGTAATTGAGTCGGGCCATGTCAGAAGTCGGAATAACAGAAGAGAATGTATGAGGCGATGTATGAATGTGAATGAAGCAAGAAGTGTATGCGAAGATCTAGTTGTTTGGCGGTCTGTCCTCTGCCTACCCCTGCGGAGAAACGGCGTGATGGTTAGTTAGTTAGTTAAATACAATGTGTGCGCAAGAAATTTATCGTATATTTGTATAATATAACGGTACAGTCGTATGGATATATTTATTAATTAATTAATTTTTTTTATTTTTTTTATTATTAAAATGCCCAGAGGCTTTTACATACAAGAACATCATTTTTAAATAACATAAAAAAATTAAACATGCACAAAAGTTAATTACATTAAAAAATAGCACGCAAGCTAAAAATACACTGGAATATAAAGGAACAGAAAAAATAAATAATACAATATCCACAAAGCCAATATTAACATTAATAACAAATAAGTAAATAATGTAAAAGTTGTAGTTGACAATAATTTATAAACTAGGCAGAAACAATTTGGTCATCTTTTTTTTGAAATCTGCGAAGTTTGGATTATTGTCAAATACATCCATATCATTTAAATATTGGTTACCAATACTGTGTAAGCGTTGAATTGGGGAATGCAAACTATATATGTGTGAGAATGTATGTGTATGTGTGTGTGTGTGTGTGTGTGTGTGTGTGTGTGTGTGTGTGTGTGTGTGTATTGTTTTTAGTTTTTTAGTTTCCTTGACTGTCGGATATTTTTAAGCTTATTTTGTAGGCTTTTTTTATTGCATTTGAGAGTTCGTTAGTATATGTTATTTTTCTAATGTCTTCGGGTGGGTTGTATTGTTTGTAAAAAGGAATGTGTATGCTAATTTCTTAAGTTGGCCACAAAAATGAAAATAAAATAAAATGATAACAAATAATTTCAAATATATTTATTGTGCCTATAATTCATACCCGAACAGGAAAAACTACACACGGCATACCCCCGGTCATAGAGTAATGCACGCCACTGCTAATGGATAATAAATAGTTTGTCCAGATTTCTATGTTTTGTAATATTTTTGTTGGTCAATTGACCCCCCAAATTGAGGTTTGCCAAGTTTTTTTTAATAATGTAGTTATTAACTCATTTCGATATCAAGCAAAATTACCATTGTGTTTTGTGGACGCCATTAAAAGAAACTATATTTCAGTTAGTTATTTATTGAATAGTGCTCTACATGCACGTATATCTAATTTATTATTTTATTGAAAGACTTTTAACATACTAATTAATGCATTCCACTTTATATTAGTGTTGCCTCTTAACTATGTTGTTTACATTTTGTAAATTATTTTATCTTTACAAATCATCAATTCGAGACATTTCGATTTCATTCCAATTAATAATGGATTCACGTCCCAATGACAAAATATTTCTAATATGATTTTAATATTTAAATGTTTACTGTCCAGTAGTTCAGAGTAAATTAACACGATTAATTAACGCGAGAATTATAAACGATGGTGGTCGAGGCTAATAATCCCAATAAATACTCCATGCCATCTTTAATGGACCGATTTTTAATAAAGTGTATTAAATCTTTAAAAATTTGTAGGTAGATACTGAAAAATGTTATTTTCTAAGATACGGCTATAAGGAAATATTTAAAAAATGGAAAACACGTGCTGTTTTATTAATATTATTTATGAAAACATTATCTACTCCATCGATATTAATTGAAATGCCTACACGGTCTTGTTATATTCAAAATACCTGTACAATTTAATGTTTAAATCAAATCAATCTCGTACTATATAATATCTGCTAGTTTGACTAGTGGTCGTAAAATGGTAGTAAAATTTCAAATATTCATGGTCACTGCCAATCCAGTCATGGAAAATTAAATAAAATATAAAAACAGCTTTAGCTACCCACATTTAAATACACATAAAACACCGAGAAAAATATTTTTATGTCCGTTAACGATGTTATTGCTCTTCCCGGGTGAACCGGACATTCTACAAATTTAATTCAAGACGCTGCCGTATTCGCGTATTTGTCAGTATAGATGCTTTGTTTCTAATGAAACCGGGGGCCCGATTACGGTTCTTTTTAAGAAAAAGATATTGTCCTAATTCTTCTCAACTTCAATTCCGGTTCTCTCGGATGACACTTCTCCTTCAGCGATTGACATTCTCTAAAAATATTGATATTTACGTAGTTTTAACAGAATAAAAACTCTATATTTTCGTAAGCGTTGACTTTAAACATTATTAGTCAGTTATTTGTCGCATAATGATGCTATTTAACCGAATTAACGAAATTTGCGATATTTGTAAAGTACCAATGCCAAAATGAAATATCTATATATTTCATTGTTGAAATGCCCTTTACAGTTTTGTAACGTAATTCAAGTCGTACAAAAATCTGAGCAGGAGGTGGATGTTGTTAAAAAAGGAAAGAAAATAGAGTAACAATAATATGCAGGATTTTGATGAAACACATTGAAATTAGGAATGGGCAGCGATGACATTAATTTGTATGGCAATTTAGTTATTTAGATTACGTTCAATCGTGCCAAAAATTTGTCAGAATAGATATTTCAAATAATAGATTCAGTTTAAAATCCTGGAATTATTGTTTTTTTGTGTAGTTTACCTCTGAGAGCAATGCGAACTAATAATATTATAATCGAATACTGCGTTAACAAAATAGTTTTAAGTGACACCAATGCCTGCCTTTTTGCATACTTGCACCACAGTTAAGTGGGGGGTGAAAAAGCGACCACTTGATTATTAGTAATTGATGATTATTAACCTCGTTGAAGGATAAAACTACTTCAAACAGCAGATAAGTTCCTTTTTCAGCATTTTTCACTAATCAACTAAATTTATGTCTCTTTCTTACAGCTTTAGTTTACAAAACAAACTCATTACTAATATTGAGAACGGTTTTCCACAACCATTGACATCAAGCCGAACGCTGAATTGTTGCATTCATTGAGGCAGGCTTCGTTTGATTATTTTTTTTAGTATTTTAGGAAAGGTTGTGAAGCACTGAGCTTTAAAAATATTATGAATAGCGTTGAGTGACGTGGGTTAGTTAATATATCGTTTCAAATATAAAAAAAAACATATTCGTGTTGCCATTTAAAACCTTTTCACGTTCAAGACTATTTTCAAACTGCCCTTTCAAACAGTTTGAAAATGGCCTTGAACACCGAAACAGCTATCATAATAATAAAAACTTCTTTTTTTTTTGAAACAGACCACACATTCGATAAAAATACAGGCAGTAGTTTACTACATAAAAATGGAACCGGCATTCGACTGGATAACTTAGAGGCATTAGAAATAAGGAAAGCCAAAAACACTAATAGTAGACTTATAAATAATCAAATAAATTTAAATAAAAGTCCAATCCTTAAATTATTCCCAATAAACAATGTACACACCCTTCCTGGTCAGCAGGTACCTGCTGATCTCCCACCCTTGGCCCTTCACCCGCCTGTTTGTATCAATCTATAACACACGTGCATAGTTTAGTTGTATACTGCCCTGAAGAAGCTACGGTAGTAGCGAAACCCGGTCGGCTAAAGTATAAATAAAAGTGATGTAAACAAAGTTATTGTTTTATTTTAAAAAAAAAAAGGACTTACAGAAATTTCGTTAAAAATGTTTTTTTTTTTAAATAATTAAATAGAGTTCTACGAATTAAACACAAAAACAATTATTCGTTTTTTAATGTTCTTAGTTAGGTAATATCTCATATGTTTTAGATTTTAGTTTCTTCGATAATCTGTATATTCTTAACGATACGTTCGAGTAGATTATTAGCGAAGGTTGTTTTGAAAATAGTGTTTGATTATGGTATACTAGGATGGGGATCGGCAACTACTAACCACATGAAACAATTGTCTAAAACCCGAAAGGGTATTATAAAGGCCATTTTAAAAGTCCCCATAAGAACGCCAACAAAATACATTTTCAAATCTTTTGCAGTTCCTAACATCCAAAATATCTATGCTAAGAATGTTTTAATCAAACATTTCAAAAGTTCAAAAAAAAAACAGAAGAAACTTATTTTTCACCAGGCAGGAGCGAACCAACAAGATATTATAAATATTTCTAAATTTAAAATTGCTTTTGACAAAGGAATTATAAAAACCTCTCCACCGAGCTATATAACTCACTTTCACCGGTTACAAAGGAACAGAAAAGGCAAATGATTTCAAAAATCAAAACAAAACCTGGCTTAAAGAAATCAAAGAAGAGGAGTTATCCAGCATCTTGAAAAGAACTTCGTAGAAGCTCAAAAACAATCGGTTTTAAAATAAAACCTAGTCCACCTCGGCACAGGAACCCGTAGTGAGGACTAAGAAAAACACTACAAATTGTCTAATTTGACTTGTAAAAAATATTAACTAAAAAAAATACGTATTGAAACTAAAAAAAATAAAATTATGTGTGTTTTTTTACAACTGCGTGTCCGAAATGTGTCCAACAAATAGTTGACAATAAAATTCATCAATATTCATAATATTGAGTATAATATATCGTATTGTAAAATTGTTGTGTACAGTGCCAGGGAACATTTCTTCCTCTTCTTGTGTCAACTGTGGTTAGAGGTGCATAAATGTGGAGGTATCTTCTCTACCCAGTGAGCGGGCTGCCTATTGCCACTGCAAGGCTTTTATTTATTTCTATTTCTAAGAATTTTAAATCGTTTTTTTTATGTACTAGCGGCACTTGCTGACAGCAATCTTATATTTAAGCCGGCTCACTAAGGTAATGGAGGGTATTGAGTATAATAATGCTCATAACATTGAGCTTATTTTAATGCAAGCATAATTATTGTCAACATGTTTTTCTGAAGGTCGTCGAAATGCATTTTTGTACCTTTTCATAATAAGCATTGCATAATTAACAGTTGATGGGAGCACGTACACCTCTACAAATATTCATAACATCACTACAAATTTTCATAATTCAGTACTAGGTACCTACTTGTGTAAATATTGTTGACACCTCAAATTAGACCTTGGAAAAATGCCAAAGGGGTCCATCATTACATAAATTCCTTACATAAGTACGTAAAATATTTTTTCTACATTAAACATAATTTAAAAACTTGGTAACACAAACGGTCAAGAATTTTAGAGAATCAGAAAAGTGTTACAACAACTAGCTTTTTAAAGTTGATACAGCGTTTTAATTTAAATGCATTTGTAGTTGTTGTACTTTATTTTCATACTTAATGGCCAAAGTAGACCCTCATAAAGTTCATTATTTACTACACGGGGAGCTCTGTTGTTGATTCACAATCTATTTAAAACAGGTTTGCAAATATCTGAAAGATGGCGGTAATGATAAATAATTATTTCATATAATAATCTTGGCATTAACGAGATGACAGTAATTCAAAGCGATTCATAATTTCAAAACAAACAATACAAAGTTTCTGAATCGTGGTTTTCCTCCAGTATCTTCCACCAAATACACTGTATATGAATTAATTGTGAAAATACACAAATTAATTAATAAATTGTGAAATAACATAACACAAATTATGCAAATGAAAGATGGCAGGTTGGTCCTGAAGATTGTAAGTCTGAACAAACTATGGTCCCCCTACCTGAGATAATTTATTGTCTGGGACATACAGACAGACCTTATAACAGTCAAATGATTACGAGTTATTTTATATAAACCACTAGACGGCCTCCGTGGTTGAGTGGTTACGATTCTCGGCTACGAATCCAAGGTCACGGGTTCAAATCCCGGCGTGTGCAAGAAAATTTTATTTGGTTAATTTGTGTTATTTCGCAATTTATTAATTAATTTGTGTTGTTTCACAATTAATTCATATACAGTGTATTTGCGGAACGTTCCATAGTGGAAGATACTGTTAGTGTCACCCTGGTGGTAAACCATGATTTATATTTACGGCACGTTCCAGAGTAATAGATACTTTCGGTATCGGCATGGTGAAAGGCCAACATTTAGAATCCAAACGTTGCTTGAAAGGGCTTTAGCCGTATTTCGTGATCAGATCTGAATAGCAAGGTACTTCTCCACCTTTTCTCCTCATCTCCTTCCCCTCCCCACTACCTTCAACCTCACAACATACCCCAATTGGCGATGCCTTAGTCGCATTGGCTCTAGACGATTGGGAGCAGTTGGGACTGTTGTGCATTACTCACATAAAAAAATAAAATAAAAAATAAATATCAACATGTTTCGAAATCTTATTATGTTTAAATTTCTATCTTCTAATACAAATATAATAAATAGTATTTTACACAAATTTTATTAAAGTTTCATAATTATTTTTATATTACTCTATTATTTACCTTATCTCATCACTTATACTTAATTTTTTGTGTATATTTATAATTTATCTATCCTTATGTCGTTATTTTCTAGTATAATTTGTATCCTGATGACGGAAACGTTGGTTTGGACACGTTGTTGATATTTACGAGTATTCATTAAATAGTGGTTTACACAAAATAACTCTTAGGATCATTTAATTGGAATTGATGCCATTTAGTGATTTTGCCGTAATTTAAGTCATTATATCTAGAAGTGTAAGGATTCCGATCACCTTAAAGAAGTGTATAACTGTATAAGAGTTTCGGGAACGTTTCGTTAAAATTTCAATGTTAATATTCAAGTTCCTTAAAAGTTCTATTCAAGTTCTGTTATTATTAGATAATGGGCCGATTGTTTCACCTTGCCTGAATAATAATAGAACTTGAATAAAGCTTTCACAGAACTTGAAAATTAACTTTGAAATTTTGATGAATCCTCCAAGTTTTCTAAGATACGTATAGTTTAGGTTTCCCAATATGAACATAACTGGGTACAGCCGCGAGAAATATGGCCCGAGATCCAAAATCGAGATATCTCCAAATATTCTCAAACTTTTTCCACGTTTTTCAATTCATTCGGTAACCAGATTATCGATTAGAATTCAAGTCTGCTTCCGAAAAGTGAATTAAACCATGTTCAAAGAATTGGCGGAAAAATTGTGACATTTGAGATGGTCATCACAGGTTGGCTATGTGGCCATGAAAGGTCAGTAGACGTACAAACGAAACGCCTACGCCTAGAGACGTTGATGCTCATCTGATGTTTTGCCCAAACTTTAGTTAATAGGTAATAATAGTTTTTGTAAAGAGTACTGCAATTTGCATTGTGTCTAGTCATTGAGTATAATCTCTGTACAATTTATCAAACATACTTCCAAACTAATGAAATATTTTCCTATGGCAATACTTAGCTAATTTCTACAGCGTACGTTTTTGTGATATTGTAGCGTTCATGACATGCAGGACATCTTAGGATAAATCTCCAATTCCCAGTTTTTGTGCGCAATATAACGCACAATTTTACAATATCGACATTCTTCACAACACCCTTTCAAAACATCGAACCGAAGTAATACGTACGACCACAAATTTATGCACGAGTATAAAATGTATCGAGAGCATCTCCTGTCCCGATCCTATCTTCCTCTTTCTCTCCCCCTTCCTTCTTATTTTGTTTTTTCTTTATCTCGTTAGCTTCATAAATAAAACATTTGTATTTAACCACTGTTAGAACAAGAAACTTTGTTGGCTTACCTTTTGTTTAAACTTCCTTTGTGTATTAAAAGCTGTTTGTTTCTTACAAATTAATAAATTACTAATATTAAATTATATTAAGAGGAACGGTTGCGCGACCTGTTACATACAAAACTTAATTTTGGGTTTCAGGATAAAATACCCACCCAAACTGAATATTTATTTTTCTTAAATTAAAGGTATAGTAAATATTTAGCACGGATTCGAAGTATTTTATTATTTTTGTTTTCAATTATGAAATATAGGCCATTAAAGAAATCGATTTTTGATGATTTTAGAGGCAACTTTGGAAATTATTTGAGTTTTTTTTTAATTGTCATATTTGCTATGAAAGTACCATAATAAAAAAACAACTTAAAAAAAAGCGTTTTTTCGGGTAAATATTTTAAAATACGTGCTGCAAATTTGTGTTCTAACGTAAATTGGTATTTTAAAAATTTAATTTAAAGTCTACCATAATGCTTTTTATAATATTAAAAAATATATATTTTAAAAATTTTTATAATTTCAAAGCAGACGGGATAAAACTTTTTTTTTTACATCACCGTTATCCCCCAAATAATTGTTAAAGGTTCCCCTAAAATCGCGAAAAATCAATTCCTTTAATGGCCTATCGTAATGTAAAACTAAAATAAATAAATTACTTCTAATCCGTACTAGATATTTATTATACTTTTTGATTAAAAAAAAGATCATTACGTTTAGATGAGTATTTTGGCCACAAATCCAAAATAAAGTTTTTCATGAAACAGGCCGCGCAGCCGTTCCTCTTAAGGCAAAGCGTTATACAATTTTATTTAAACTTGTGTTTGAATATGAATTTATAAATGTAGCCAGCTGTATTTCTGTGAAAATGTTCAGGTTTCTTATAAAAGCACATGTCTTATAATCTCAATAAAACGGCTCTGTTGGTTATAAGATATGGATAAGGCCCGAATAGTATTCCTGCAGCTACCCTGAACGGAGTGATCCTGATGGTGACTGAAGGAACCAAATACCTAGGACACATAATTACCAGTACTCTGATGGATGATGATGATATTGATAGGCAAAGACGAGCTCTCAGCGTAAAATCGAACATGCTTAGCAGAAGATTTCGCCTTTGTAGTACTGTTGTGAAAAGGACTCTCTTCCTTGTCTCTGCGCAACGTTGTACACGTGCGAACTCTGGGCAAACTATAAAAAGAGTAGTAAGGAAAGACTTCGTGTACAGTATAATAACGCCTTCTGCATAACGTTTGGCCTCCCCAGATACTGCAGCGCTTCCAGTATGTTATCGGAAAGGCTAGTTTCCGACTTTGCAGCCCTTATAAGATCCAGGGTGGCCGGAATGAAGGAAAGAATAAACAACTCCAGGAATATCCTCATCATGGAGGCCCGCCTCAGTCCAGCCTCCAGCATCGACGCATACTGGAGAAAGATATTAGCCCCTCACAATTTAAATGCCACAGCACCGTAAAGGCGTTATTTTGATGTATTTATTGATTTAATTTTTTTTTTATTTGTGATGTATCATCTTTTTAATATTTTTAACTTTTGTATATATTTTGTATATTTTTTTATAACTATCGCACTATATTTTGTATGGAATGTCTGGGACTGCACTCATCTCCCTCCATACCGGAATAAACATTTATTTATTTATTAATTGATAAATTAAAGTTCTTAAAAACTTAAGACAAGATTTTTGTGCATAGCGCAAAGGGTAACAATTATTTTTATAAACAATAATTATTAGCCTGAAACACTCATCCAAATTGCTTAAGCCGACGTAGCTCAACGGTAGAGCATCTGACCGGACATCAGAAGGGTGCAGGTTCGAGTCCTGTCGGCGACATTTATCTTTGCTCGAAAAGGTTTTTTTCAATTTGGATGAGTGTTTCAGGCTAATAATTATTGTTTATAAAAATAATATTTATTTATTTATTTATAACAGCGCCATAAATTACTCCGCACTGCTTCTATATTTTTTTAGCAGCATACAAAGAAATATTGTTACGGTGAAAACAACCGAATGGCGTTAATGATGACGTGGGCCCTGGGGGGAACCCTGAAGGGAACCCTGTGGGAAGTCTCAGAGCCTCCTGTATGGAAAAATCAACAAACTGATACATGAAGAATGCCCTTGGTCGATAATCGAAAAAATTATGCATGTGCAATTCGAAAAGCCTACAATTATGAATTCCATATAGGTTTGCATCGCGAATATTATTATCCAAAAATACTCGTTTTATTAAGGCCGACTACACGGAAGAAACGTGAATGCATTCAATTAAACCTACAGCTTGAAGAAATGTTACGTCCCTCATTGCAAAATATTTCGGTTCGTATTTAATAAGGTAATTAATATGATGTGACAACAACAGAGTTCTCATCTGAAATATTTATGGTGCATATCATTATTGGGAAATTTAACTGGTTAAGTAAAGGTCGTGATTTATTCAAGGTTCGAAATAATGATACTTGTCTTACTACTCAAAAATGAATTGAATTTCGGTTGCCCGCCAGAGACTCCAGGGTTGCTTTGACAGCTGTATAAAAATTAATTGAATTTCGGTTGCCCGCCAGAGACGCCAGGGTTGCTTTGATAGCTGTATAAAAATGAATTGAATTTCGGTTGCCCGCCAGAGACGCCAGGGTTGCATTGACAGCTGTATAAAAATGAATTGAATTTCGGTTGCCCGCCAGAGACGCCAGGGTTGCTTTGACAGCTGTATAAAAATGAATTGAATTTCGGTTGCCCGCCAGAGACGCCAGGGTTGCTTTGACAGCTGTATAAACATGAATTGAATTTCGGTTGCCCGCCAGAGACGCCAGGGTTGCTTTGAAAGCTGTATAAAAATGAATTGAATTTCGGTTGCCCGCCAGAGACGCCAGGGTTGCTTTGATAGCTGTATAAAAATGAATTGAATTTCGGTTGCCCGCCAGAGACGCCAGGGTTGCTTTGACAGCTGTATAAAAATGAATTGAATTTCGGTTGCCCGCCAGAGACGCCAGGGTTGCTTTGACAGCTGTATAAACATGAATTGAATTTCGGTTGCCCGCCAGAGACGCCAGGGTTGCTTTGAAAGCTGTATAAAAATGAATTGAATTTCGGTTGCCCGCCAGAGACGCCAGGGTTGCTTTGATAGCTGTATAAAAATGAATTGAATTTCGGTTGCCCGCCAGAGACGCCAGGGTTGCTTTGATAGCTGTATAAAAATGAATTGAATTTCGGTTGCCCGCCAGAGACGCCAGGGTTGCTTTGACAGCTGTATAAAAATGCAACACTACAACTTTCATTTTAAAGTGAAGATATCTGTTTACTATTTCATGGTGGTTATTGGGACGAATTCGTAACTAAAAAATATAATTTACTATTAAGAGTTCAATATAATAAATGGTTAATTTTGTTGAGTGGCGGTTTAGTAACTAAAATCACCTCAAGAGGAACGGCTGCGCTGCCTGTTTCATACATAACTTAATTTAGGATTGGAGGCCAAAATATCTATCCAAACTGAATGATATATTTTTTTTAATTAAAAGTTTAGTAAATATCTAGTACGGATGAGGAGTATTTTATTTATTTTTGTTTTTAATTATGAAGTATATATCATGAAAAAAAAAATACAATTTTCATAATTTTAGAGGTAATTTAGAAAATTATTTCCGGGTTTACCATATTTTTAAAAAAATTATCGTATTTGCTATGTAAATATGATTACGTAAATGAAAATATATAAAAAAAAAAAAACAAACAAAATCAATGTCTTTAATGGCCTATATATACTTCATGATGTAAAACAAAAATAAATAAATTACTTCTAATCCGTACTAGATATTTACTATACTTTTTGATGAAAAAAAATCACTAGGTTTAAGTGAGTATTCTGGCCTCAAATCCAAAATTAATTTTGTATGAAACAGGCCGCGCAGCCGTTCCTCTTAAATTAAAATTTGTTTTGTTTTTGATCACTTTATTTGAATTTGTACATTGCCAACTTGTTTCAGTCATATCCTTCAGTCTTACCTTCTTCAGGACAGTATTATTATAAACTAAATAAAATTATTTATTATAATCTTTCAGAAATTATAAAACGTGTTAATAGTCAATTAAATATAATTATTATTATTTTTAAATAGCCATTTTTTTAATTTATTTTCATATTAATATTAATAATAATATATATATATTTTTTAATTTTCTAATACAAATTTGGTACTCAATGTTTTCTTTATATTTTTATACTATTATTTAAATCGATATTATGTAATTGGAGTGTAGTATCTCTATAACAACAGTATTATGCTGTTTTCATATTTAAAAAAAAATCAATTACTTGTGTACATTGATCACAATATGCATGCATCTCTATTGTTCTATTATTGCGCTATATTCATATGATGATTGTTATTTATTGTTGTATTATATAATGCTGTTGAACTAAACTCCTGCTGACAAGCTACTTGCAGTGGCTTAGCGGGTACAAGTTTCCATTCTATATAATTAATATTTTGCAATACATTTTTTTAATTAATTAAAAAATCTACTTTGTTTACACCACTTTATAAATATAAATAAATATCTACATGTTTCAAAACCGATGCTTTCATCATCAAGAATATGTGAATACAAAAATAATAATGACGCCGCAAAATGAATACCAATCGTTTGAATAAATTATTAAAAAAAATGAAATCATCAGGATTTCCCTAATCTTTAATTTTTACTTTAAGTGCACATTAAAAACATCAATTTATTTTTACAATTATTTCATGAATCCAAAATTTTATTCCATAGTATCAAATTCTAGAATCGATTTGTCGATGCGCTGTGCTCAAGTCGATTGGAAAGGGGAGATAAAAATTATAAATTATGAGGATAATTGTGCATAATATTGCATATTCAACATAATATGACCTCGACTGCCAAATCATAGCAATATAAATATATAATATTATTTTATTTATCTTCGGTAAAGTTAAATCTCATATTTTATAAAAGCATTTCCTTATTTTCGAAATAAGTAGGCCAATTTATAATAAACGATTTTTTTTTGTAAATTTAAGTAAAGTGTAAGTGTCGGGGGACAAGTCTAGACTCTTTTTTGGCAAATCGAATTATTAATAGTAGGTATTTAAAAACCATTACTGAATCTTATTTCAGTGGGTTTTCATAATATTTGTTGTCATCTATTTGAATATCATAAAAAGTGTTGAAGTAAATTTAAATACGTATTCTGAAATAATTGTATAAGCAGTGGCAACACATTTAAGGTATGTGATATATAATCGAATTATTCGCTAATAGGTTGATGGCGTCGCGACGCGTCGATATGAGTGTCCGGGAAATGCGATGCCGATTTTGTTTTTGTCTTTAATTATTTATTACATTACGTAGATACATTTATATACCATATAGCATATAAAATACATAATATTGTATAATAACAATTGAGAACATAAACAATTGAAAATAAATAAAAACACTTTTTAACTTTATTCCACTTTTATTTTTGACTCTGACTGGTTTCAGCCTGTGACGGCTATCTTTAGACTGGTGTAATTAATGAGTAAACTACGGTTTTTGTACAATTTTTGGTATCAGAGGTAACAAACCATAAATGGAATAAATTTAAAACGTGTTTTTTTTTAATATTTAATCTTTAAAGTGGAATTCTACCGTGTATTAGCAATTTCAAAAAAATAAATATTCAAAATTGAAAATAATTATGATGCGTACAAGTCCTATTATAACTGGCCAAGTCGATTTTAGTTCCCAGCTAGGCAAATTGCCTGTTCTAAGGAATTAAATGCTCCAGTTATGCGGTGTATTGAGAAAATATTGTTTATCGTCTATTCATTAAGTGCGGGTTGTTTCGAGAAACACGAAGAATTCATCAAAATTTAAATTTCTCTAAAAGCTCCATTCGAGTTCTGTGATTATTCAAGAATTATGAAATAACTGACCGATAATGTAATAATAACAGAACTGGAATCGAACTTTCACAGAACTTGAATATTAACTTAAAAATTTTGTCGAAAAGTTGAAATTCCCCGAAATAACCCGCCCTAAGTGTGTAAAATTGAACTGACATTATTTTTTCAGATGTTTTGTTTATTTCGGCTTATTGCACTTACTCATTCCATTGAACTATTTCGTTGAAATGTCAGCGGTGAATTTATAATCGATTATTTAATGAATAGAAATATTTTTATTAAAAAATATATTTTTGGATATTTCCAGTATGTCCACCACTGTCCCATCAATGTATATTATATACCTGCAGGTAAAACATGCAATTTGTATCATTACCTGGCCTCCTACATACCTGCCGATCCATCTGACCGGAGATAAAAAATATATGATTAATTACGCTGGAGGCCGGGTTTGTGCAATCGGGGTTTTTCTTGGGGGGTAGACGTGTTTCAGGACATGTATTCCGAAGGTTTGTGGTTAATAAGTTACGAAAGCCGTTGAGAAAATGTACAACAAAGTCGGTTATTCCGACTCTTGACATGAACCGTCAGATTGCGATTCACTTTATCGTGCTATATCTTCTTGGAACGTCGCAGATCGTCTTTTATCTGCAGACCACCCCTACTCCGTTCAGTCGCTCTATGGATACTGACCATATAAACGTTTTTCGTCTTAAATGACTACGTTTAACATCGGCCTCGGGGTTTAACGAATCTTTTCAATTATAAATCGGCCAAACATGATTTGTCACACATACACCTCAAGGATTTCATTTCTCTAACAGTCAGCCTTCTTTCATCATTCTTCTAGCATGACATGACTCATTGGCATGACACCATCGGGGTTGTTATCAGAGCTCCGTGATAGACCATTAGCCTCGCTTTCTTTGCTAGTGCTGCATTGCAATGAATATGTATGTAGAATGTAGACTGATTCTCATGGAAATATAATAAATTTCTACTTTCGCACATAAAATGCATTGCATTGCGTGCTACCATTGTGTTTGACATTTACTTATTACCTTTACTTAAAAGAAAAGTGATTAATGTTATTTGAATGAATTAGTTTCCCGAAGTTCTAATTAATTATACAAAGGAACTGATCAATAAATATTCATACTAACTACTCACCGCTGTATAGAAAATAAAAGAGAAATTTTATTAACATAATAACAAATTACAAAGCTAACAAGACAATTCAGGTTGTTTTTCATAGACTAGGGATTCCTGTGCTGGGGCGACCTACGTTTTATTTAAGAACTGATTGTTTAAGCTCCTACGACATTATTTTCAAAATTCCGGATCACTCTTCTTCTTTAATTTCATTGAGCCAGGTCTTGAATGGATTTTAAAATTATTTGTATATTCCGTTTTTTTAATTGCTGGTGGAAGTGAATTTTAGAGCTTAGTGGAGAGATATTTATAGTTCCTTTGTCCAAAAAGACTTTTAAAATTAGATAAAATATTAATTAAATACAATGGAAACTTGTAACCGCTAAGTCATTGCAAGTGCCTTGTCAGCAGGAGTTTAGTTCAACAATATTATATAATATAACAATAAATAACAATCCTCATACAATTGTAGCGCAATAAGAAAACAACATAGGTGCACGCATGCAGTGATCAATACACAAGTTATTGAAAAAATACTTTTAAAAAATATGAAAACAGCATGAAAGTTTTATTATAGAGACATTAGACTCCAATAACATAGTATCGATTTAAATAATATTATAAAAGTATGAAAATATCAGCAAGTATTAAACAAATTGAGAAATAATTTTTTTTTAAAGTAGTACAGTTTTGTTACAGTGAGGATAGACTTAATATAATATAATTTTAAAGATACCCGCAGCTATCAAGGAGATATACAATCAAGGAGACCGTCATATTTGTTCAATATATATATATTCAAATCGTATATTCATAATGTTATTCTGGTTAGCTCTTGTGTTGTGAAAATTAAGTTTTTTTAAAAAAAAATTTTTATTTATTTGAAATGTTTAATTAAAACATTCTTCGCATAGAAATTTGGGATGTTGGTTAGGAACTGAAAAAACCTTGTAAGACAATGAACAAGGATTAGATTAGTTAAAATCCAAATAGAAATTCACTTATAAATCTGTTTCCGGAGACGATACAACAGTCATATCATTCAAAGCGTATGCCACGACCTTGTGGCTTGTAGTAAATCAGACAAAGCCACACAATGAGACTTGTAAATGAACATCAATCACCAAATGAATGGCTGTTGAATTGAATTGTCACCATCGCGCGTCAGAGCTCAATTCATTTCAATTAACCCCACATAAAAAAAGAGTTAGCTCGGAGTTAGATACTTTATTAAGTTCTTCAAAGGATGTGTAATTATTTTGTGGTGTCATTATTAATGAAATTAATAAGAAGTGTTTTATTTACACCACTGTTTAATATATAAATATTAACATTTTTCAAATGCGAAGCTTTACTCATTAGGATACGAAGTATACTAAAAATAATGTCAAGTATTAGACAAATGATAAACATAGAAAAATAATTATGTAAGAATAAACAAATTACAAACATAAACAAAAAATATATAAAAGTGATGAAAGTAGGTAAGTAATCAATTAAATTTTTTTTTTTAAATATTAATATTAATATATTTTTTTTAAATATAAATTTATTGATTTTTAAAACGATGTAAAACCGCTCATTCCAAAATAATTCGAATTGGCTACAATGTCATTATGATGTAGATAAAGCCACTGGCTGGTAAGACGGCTATCACCTACATTGGTGGGCGTGACGTCAACAACGCCATATGAACGAACATAAACGAACATGTCATTTTGAGGCACATAAAAAATGCCACACTTTAAATCGTTATAGAAAATTTATTCGTCGATATAAAAATAAAATAAAAATGCCGTCGTTATCGCGATTATTTTCGTATTTTTTGCAGGCGTTGACAAAAACAGTGAACGTACCCTATTTGGGAATCTTCAGATTTCAAACAACAAAATTTAGATGCCTTTCCGTGTTCGTTAATCAGTTTGGACTTAGAACCGATTTTTCTGGGGTTTGTTCCTATACAATAAACATAATTGAAAATATGGTAAAAAGGAAGCCTTTTTTGTCTTTCAAAAGAACTACACTAAGAAAACAGAAATTTAATACATCTATCGTTAACCCCTAAACAATGACAGGGTTAATTTAGTTTTATTGTACTTAATATTGTAATTTTGTCAACAACAGCAAAAAAAACGAAAACTGATAATTGCAGGTACGTTTTTTTAAATATATGAATTTCAATAGTTGATTATGATTATTGTTATAAAAATGGAAACCAATTGTATCTTGTAAAAATCTTTAATGGCTATGATATAAAAAGAATTCAGAATCATCCATTGGAAAATAATTACTTCATTTTTACATCATTGCAATGACAGCGACAGTGAAGATATATTATTACGTGTTATGATTTCAATTCAATTCAATTATTTATTAATTTTAAAAAAAAATACAAAATTTGCATTTTAAGGCATTTTTAAAGATAATTTATTCATGATGATCAAACAATATTTCCGATGAGGTTGTCTCCTATAGCGAAACTTTATGTAGTTTTCAAATGAATCAAATATAATTAATAAATTAGAGAAAGCTGAAGACAGAACTATTGGAATTTTTGTAAAATACCGAATCGTACCGACAATGTTAGCCGTCAAAATTTGAAAATTTAATGAGAATCTCACCTGCCAGCCGATAACCGGGTGACGTCACGGTACATAAAATGACTGACACGGCAGTATTCTGTACTGCCATTCGAAATGTAAATTGTGGTCGTTTTACCCAAGTTCATTTTGAAAAATAACTTCATTTTGTTTTTGAGATACAGAAAAACTAATTTTTTTGTCGTTATAAAATATTCATAAAATTTGTGAATTCTTGCTCTGTGAGTCGTTTGGATGCCATAATTGATTTGACAGCGAAAGTAATGCCAGTAAATGTAATGCAATGTATGTAATGCAATAAATGCTGGCGCCCCACAAGGATCGGTTCTGTCTCCGATATTGTTTTTGTTGCACATCAATGACCTCTTGACATGTGCACCAATCCATAGTTACGCGGATGACAGTACAGTCCATGATAGCTTTTTGTTTGACAATCCCCCAAAGGGCACACAAATTCCAACGGCTCGGAGAGCTTTTAAGCGATGGTTACTTCGACAGGGTCTCCTCTTGGGGTAAGAATAACCACGTCGAATTTAATGTTTCAAAGACCCAATTATGTTTGATTTCGTCTAAAAGGGATCGAAATGACAATCTAGTCTCCTTTAATGGAAGCAATCTTCCCAATTAGCAATCTTACCTTTAGTGACCAGCTCAGGTATGGGGGCTCCATCGAAGCCAGAGTAAATTTAGCATCTCAGAAGCTTGACGTATTGTACAGAGTGTATCGAACGTAACGACTCGTCTCATCATATGACCAAGGTGACGCTACTTTACGGAATATATACATACCATCCCCTCCATGGCGTGCGCTAGATTGACAGAGGCGGGGCACGAGGCGCAGTATTTACGTGGTATCCCCTCTAGGCCGTTCAAGCAACAAGACGGAACGTGATTGGTCAAACCCATCAAATGCACGAGGGGATTTGCAAAATGCCCCGGTAAAAACGTAAACTACACAAAAATTTCATTTAGGTTTACTAGAGTCCCGTTATATTCATCACAAACAAACACACATATATATATATATATATATATAATGGTGGATTCAAAAGTAGAATCAATTATAAATACTGAATCTGATGAATCACCCATTAGATTCACATCTCCTAATGTAATTAATAAAATAATAAAATCATTAAAGATAAAAAAAAAAGCTGCCGGTCCTGACGGCATCTCTAATAAAGTTCTCAAAAGTCTCCCTTTAAAGGGCATCTGCGCTTTAACTGCCATCTGCAATGCGTCCCTCAGACTTCGCCGTTTTCCTAAAGAGTTTAAACAAGCAAATGTAATTTTAATTCCCAAACCAGGCAAAGACCCTATGCTAACAGAGAACCATCGTCCAAGTTCACTCCTTCCTTGCCTAGGTAAAGTTTTAAATCATACTCACCGTAGAGTGTACTCAAAGTAGAAAATCATACTCACCAGATTAAATTTATATGTTCATGATTACAAAATTCTGCCCGATTTTCAACATGGCTTTCGAGCGGGCCATTCGACCTATCACCGCGTAGTTGAACATATAACGGACGGTTTCAATATTAACAAAAAAACGGTGCTTCTTTTGCTCGACGTAAGCAAAGCTTTCGATAAAGTCTGGCATAAGGACCTACTTTATAAGATGTACATCCTAGGTTTTCCCATTAAAATCATTCAAATGGTTTACAATTACCTCACGGATCGAACCTTCAAAGTTAAAATAGATGAAATATTCTCAAAATTACGTACTCTTTTACCAGGAGTACCTCAAGGTGGGCAAATATTTCCCACTTTATACAATATATATTCAAGTATATTCTCAAAATTACGTACTCTTTTACCAGGAGTACCTCAAGGTGGGCAAATATTTCCCACTTTATACAATATATATTCAAGTGACATTCCAAAACCATTAGATCACAACACTAAAATAACACAATTTGCAGACGATAAAAATATAATGTGAAGTTCTACTGTCGAGGTCATTGCTACACGTCGCGTTCAGCTCCAAGCCACAATAGTTGAAAACTGGTGTAAAACATGGCGAATTTCTATAAACCCCACAAAAAGCGTGGCTACCGTCTTCTCGCAAAGAATAGCTAAACGCCCCCCTAACATAATACTCTTTGGAGAAAAGGTCCCATGGGAAAAATCACCCAAATACCTAGGATTAATACTAGATTCTAAATTAACGTGGGAAAAACACAAAAACGAAAAAATAAAATCAGCTAATAAAGAAATAGCCACTCTCTACCCCATGCTAGGCAGAAATAGTCGCTTATCAACAGACAATAAATTACTCCAATACAAGACCACCATAAGGACGGGCTTTACTTACGCTGCTCCCATTTGGGGATACGCAGCTCACCAACACATCAAAAAACTACAAACCCTGCAAAACAAAGCCATTCGATTAGCATTGAGTGCGCCTAAGTGGATCAGGGTTAACACTCTACACAATGACACAAACATTCCTCTGATAATGGATCTTATAGTAACACATTCTGAAAAGTTTTATGCCGGTCTAGCAGGTCATGAAAACCCATCAATAAACACTCTCGCTAAATACCACGAGAATGAAATATTTAAATACAAGAAACCTAAATCAATCCTCCGTAAGGTATAAAATCCTGCCCCTAAAATTGCAGTATAGTTATTAAGTTTCAATTCATCCACTCACCACCAACAATAAACATTTAAAAGTAAAGAATCATTAGATAATCATTTTTAATTATGCTAGAGTCAGAAAAATTTTAGTTTAGGAACTCTGTATATCAATCAAATCAAAATCAAAAACCGCTGGTCACTCACTGAGTTACATACTCGAACACGCAACAACCAACTCGACCGCTCCGCTCTACTCGCCTCTTCTTCCCACCTGGACATCTCTAAACCGCCTTTGACTCTGCAATTCCTTCACACAACGCCTCTTCTATTCTTTGGATAATTCTGGACCGAGTCGTACATACTTAGCAGCCCGTAGACTGGAAGACCCACCTATTTACAGTCAATATAGACAAGTTGTCCGGCATACAGAGCTCCCAGATACTTTAATAGTGCACAACTGCTGACCCTGTACAAATCGCAAGTGCTCCCCACTGTAGAATTTGGTAGCCACCTCTGGTCGGGAATCGCAAAATATCTGAAAAAAACCCTTGGCTCTGTGCAGAAACGGGCGGTCCGTTTGATAGATTCGCCTAAGTTAACAAACGGACTGCAATCTTTGGAGCACAGATGTCAGGTGGGAATGCTGTCCTTGTTCTACCGGTATTTTAATGGAAGATGCTCCGAGGAACTAGCGTCATTGATTCCTTCGACACCGGTGGATAGTCGGGATATACGCCAAACGCGCACCCAACATTTGCACACGGTTGTCATTCGTCAAATGAGAACGGGTCGCTTCTACGTCTTGTTCTTATGTTCAGTAGCCCTTCTGTGGAATGATCTGCCGGTCTCTGTGTTTCCTCCATCCTACAACACGGATCTCTTCAAGACCCAAGTTCACTCCTTCCTATCCTCTAAAAGACTCTCCACACTGCATCCCCAATTATGATATAGGCCTTGAGGGAAATTATTTCCCGCAGGGCCTCTTGTGTGGAGTTGCTGTAAAAAAAACCTTGTGATGACTATTACTATTTATAAACAAAAAAACATTCATTTGAAAATGTTATGTCATTACAAACATTTATTTTTTCAAAATTTATCCAAATAACAAAGTTCTAATGTTGGAGGGAAGACATCATATCGTTGAGAGGTACTGAATACGTATTCATATCTGACCAGGCACTTCGTACTGAAGACGGTCTTTTATCAGGGTAAAGTAATCCATAAAAAATAATAGAATTGATTTTAACATCTTTCGTAAATTTAATTGCACCGTCATTACCATACACAGCACGTCTAACCATCCAACCTCACACAAACAGTTCGCGTTTCATTCTATGGTCACGATACGATTGTCATATACAAATTACTTAAACGAATTTGAGTAATTTGTATCTGTCGACCGCATCTTTGTTATCCCATGTTTTTTTAAGTTAAATTTGACCGGTTTTATTTTAACAAAACCATCTCAAATTTTAGAAGATAATACGTATAATAGATAGATAATTGCATCGTACCGACGTGTAAAAATATAGGTAAAAATGTGTTACATATTTGCTGAAATTATTACATATAATTTCGTATTTTACTATTCTACTTAGTTGTGTCAATTTTACGAGATTCACCAGTCTTTTGTCAAATATTATGCTAGACTGAACTAACTAACTGACTAACCATCACGCCGTTACCTCGCAGGGGTATGCAGAGAGGAAAGACCGCCAAACAATTCTACCTTGGCATACACTTCTTGCTTCATTCACATTCATATATCGTCTCAAGCATTCTCTTCTATTATTCCTACTCCTGACTCAAGTATTTGATTCCCTCGATCATGCTACGTCTTCCTCGGGCGTCCCAGACTTATTCTTCCATTCACATTCGCGTCAAATCCTTACGCGACTTTCTTCGTTCATCAGCTCTACATGCCCAAACCATCTAACTGTCCCTTTCTTATGATGATGATGTAAGCGCAATGAGTAAGATTGCGTTGACAGCTGACAACTATACCGTATGGCGATCGATTTTTGGCGGTAGATACAAAAAATCAATGTTTGTATGAAATTTTGATGTTATAAAAATAAAAAAAATCTTTATTATGTTAGAATGTTACTGAATTTGAATAAACCCATTATTTTACCCGATTCATCCCTTCATCAGCTTTATCGAATACAGTCTCCCTCGACTTTCCATTGAAGAGAAGGACTGTGTTATCTGCGAAACTAATGACTGACCCGTGACAGTTTAGACGGCATAGATCATTAAGAGGCTCCTTATTAAGAGAGATCATTAAGATACTCCTATGTTGAAATTGAACAAACCATAAGCAGTTCTACAGTAGAAAAGCATAGTAAAGACTTTGAATTTATTTGCATTTTTTAAATAATTAATTGTATTATTGACTCACCTTCTTTATTGCAACTCATTCAGTTCAACATTCCTTGCCGTACTCAGAAACAATGAATTGTTTTTGTCAATAAACACTCTACTAATTATGGGTACTATTCTCCACTGTCCAGAATGTCGAGATTTGTTAACTCAAGCCAGGGCCTTGAAATTTTTGGTAACAGTGTTAATGACTTTTGTAGGGCTTTACGAAATTAGAACTCTAAGATTATCATTCAGAATGTCTAAAATCATGGACTCTGAATGGTGGTCTGTCACCAGGGCGATACTGAGAGTATCTTCCACTCTGAAACGTGCGCAAATATACTATATATTTTTTTACTTTATATATTATATTATTTATCTTCTTTATATTATTTATCTACTAAAACCATGTTCAGGCTTTGACTTGAATGTTCTCTCGAATGTATATTTTTGTCATCTTTTTGTCATTGCTTCATTCTTGTATTATGTATGTGCTGTTCTTTTTCTGTAGCTCTTGTTTATTTCATTTCGTGTTGTGTATTTTGTGTAATTGGACATTGGTTAGTAAATAAAAAAAATAAAAATAATAATATGTATCAAGAATGAAACCGGACCTGAGACACTGCCTTGTGGTACACCGTATTGGATTTGTATTGATTGACTTGCTTCATTTTGAATCCTGACTAACTGTGATATTTCTGACATGTAGCTTTTAATGGGATTCAGTTCACGACCTAAGATTCCAATATTTTTTAACTTTTCTCGAAGATATGTATGATCAATTGTGTCGAAGGCCTTAGATAGATCTAAAAATATGCCGATACACTTTACCACCGTCATCGAGACCATGTTTTATAGTATTAACAAGAGAGGCGATGACATCGGAAGTTCACATATTTTTTCTAAATCCGTATTGGTTTTCAAATAGTGTCAGAAATATATGCTCATTCCGTGTGTTTTTGTTTAGTTTTCAAATTTACCCCGATGAAGCTTGGGATAAGCGAAAATGGTTGATGTCGTATTAAAAATAAATTAGTGATTTAAAACAAAGTGTTTTTTTTATTTAATAAAGTAATCCATTTAAAGATTTTTGGAAACCAATCAGCAATGCGTTCTTGAATAATTTTTGGTACCCAATGTATGATGAAAAATTAATTCTAGCTTAAGTAATTTTAGCGGGTTCTTGGGTTGTAAAGGGGATTTGCATTTTAAATATGGATTTATTTACTGATATCAAAACGGTATACCTTCAATGTCAACCCAGATGCATATTGCTTATTACGATTCCACCGGGAAATGGGATAACGTAAATAATTGTTCCATTTAAATTCATAAGATAACATCTACGTGTTCGTGTTCACTATATGGTTTCATAGACCTAATTAAATAGCAATATTTTCTTATATAATCATCAAACAACACGGCATTTGCACCTCCGTGAGTATTAGTAACGCATTTTTGCACAATAATTTGTGAAAAATAATAATTTATATCTTGTACTTACGCACATCGTACGTAATGTTATGATTGTGTTGTGTGGAGTTGTGCGTGTTAAAGCATTGTTTATTAATTATGTACATAACTGTATTTTATGCAAATCTCGACTATATACATAATGGTAATTAATAGCTTCACAACATGTTCCCGGATTGAAAAATGTGTGTTTTTGTATAATCGTTGACAATACGTTTTTCAAGTTTTTTGTAACAATAGTAAAAATTTATGATTTTGTGGGTCTCACTGGATTCTCGGTCCGTACTGAGTCCCCCAATTTGCTGTTTAATATGGCGATAATTATATAAGTTAGGTTAGGTTATGTCAGATTTTGAGTAGGTTATGTAGACTGTGTAGGTCAGAATGCGGAGACGAATGTAATTCAGTAAGTATGAGAGAGCTACAATTCTTTAAAATTTGTAAAAAATAAATTTAAAAATAATATTTACAAGATGCGCAACATCGTGTTAGAGCTATAGAATGTAGATCTAAGATGATAATGATAATAATAATAATAATAATAAGTGTTTATTCCGGTATGTGGGGAGGTTAGTGCAGTCCCACGCACTCCATATAAAAATCATCTATATTAAATCAATAAAAATATCATTCCATATTAAATACTCTCTTCTTTAATAAATCAGACTTACATAAATGAAAACAAAATTTCGTTAAAACTGATTGTATGTATCTCTATATGTTATTATAATGCTATGTTAATACTTTTTTTTCCTTTTGTGTTTTTATAATGTACAATATGAACTAAACTTGTCAATTTGACTGTTCTAAAACGGGTTCCATGTTGGCCTGACAATTTTTTTTTTTACATTTTTTGTTAATAATGTGTGTATCAAATAAATTAATAAATAACAAAAGAAATGTTTTTTTCTAGGTGGTAGAGCTTTCTAACTAAAGAATTTGCCTGGCCCTTCGTGTACTGCGCAGCTTTGCTGACGTTATTCCGAAATCCAGAATTGTAATTGGTGATTTTGGCTGGTTGACCCCGTCTCCTACCAAAATCGGTTTCTGCGCATCGGCCATCATGTGCAATGTGCATTCTCTTGTTTGCTAAGCTCTAACGCTTGATAATCTGTGGTCATGAAAATGCAGTATAGATCTACGAACTTCACTTTACAACCAGTGGCGTTGCTAGTTCCTCATTCATTTGTCTCCAAAGAAAAGCCCTTCAAGTCTTAGATGGACTTTCTTACATAATGTATTATTTTAATATGACCAATTTTCAAAGCTTAGTTCCTAAACTATAACCAAAAGTTGGTTTCAACCGATGTTTTATTGGCAGGAAAACACAGTTTAGGGGAGAAACTAGGTTTTACCTTGAGGTTAGAGTCATATAATGAGTAATTTGTTGTGGAATGAATATATGCATTTTTTTGGTAATAAACGCGGGAAGACGATAGGTTAATCAATAAGTAATAATATATCTCATACTTGGACACCTGGTTGTCAGTCAAATTTCATAGTTGACTGAGCAGTTGAGCATACTAAAAACTACAGCGACTAAAACTCATTTGGATTACAATATTGATGCAACAGCGTGCCACTACTCGATAGTAAAAAAAATCACCAATAGGAATACAGCGCGGCTTTCCATATGTCCGAATTCGGGAATGCATCTATGGAGCGGTAAAACCTATGGAATATTTCATACAACATAGATACGGTTTCGTACGGTGCCGGAATGTGCGTCGGACCCAAAATTCGATATTTCGGTGCGCAACGATCGGGCAAATATTGATATGTATATTTTTTATTTCTTCTTTACCGAGTTTTTTTTCTATTTCACTGTATTAATGCTAAATATTGTTTTAGAATAAAAAAAAACATAATTTTAAAGTTATTTCATGGTGGAATTCAATTTTATTATGAGTTTGTATATTTAAAAATCTTTTTTATAAGTTTTACCATTCACATTCACATGATATATATTCATACACTGTTTTCTTCATTCAACTGCTCTAAGCGTCCCTTTCTTTATCTTACTAGTTACGCCTACATCACTCTTACATTCTTTACGAATTTCCACCTTTTTCACATGGTTTTACCACACCTACCCTTCTTCCGTCGAACTCCTTCCAAATGCAAAAAAAGCTTTAGTCGATGATAAATGAATACCTCATCCAAACCTTATCGCACTTCATTATGCCCTTGGTGCACAAAGGTAGTATTTGATTTTCTCATTAGCTAGGACTCGGCAAATTCTACACTGTTTCCCTCGTTTCCTAACGTTCTCCATTCGCCTCGCCATTTCTGTCCCAATCTACGTTTTATGATTTATCTGACATTATTTAACCGGACCGCTAAATCGCTCATTGTGTAATGAACGTAATCATTATTACGGCTGTGATTGTTTTGCTTTCGTCACGACTCGGTGCTCTGCTACTTTGTTTGGTTTATTTTGTTTCGAGGAAAGAGCCCGACGCTATACACGTGGAAGGAGAACCCCTTCACAAGAATTATATTTAATGTTTGGAATTATTTTTCAGTGCTAAATTATTATTATCTACCCTGTGTACACTGTGTACACTGCTGTGTAGTGATGGCTAAAACTAAGTAGATCTTATTAAAAAAAAAAGTTTTGTTCATTTATTCATGGAAATAACAACGAGCGGTCTAGCACAAAACCCGAACTTTGAAAAAAACTTGAGCATGATTTCCTGGATTAAATCTTAGAAGTTTAAACTAGTTATACTTGTAGGTGCGTTATTTTTCCGGATGAATGTATTTTCAACATAAGTCACCGACACTCACTAACCAAAACACTGCTTCTAATCTAAAACTAAAACGCGAATTAAAATGTGTTCGGCAATTCGGCAATTTTATGAAGTTTTACATAATTTTTCAAACAATGTGAAATACAACTTCGAAATACAGAACAAACACAATCACAAACCGTATAAAAATTGCGTAAATTAATTTTTTATTGACTAATCATTTGTATATTTTGTTCTGATCTTCAATACATCTAATGTACAATCTACAAAGCACCATGAATTTCATGCATACCCTTTTCAGTTGTGGCTTTACCACGATATTTTTTCAATTTTATTTACCTGCCAAGCAGGAAGAGAAGGCAAGTTTCCTTGCAAGGCAAGTCATGTCATGGAAGGCGGCGATCTAAATTTTAGCTTTATTAATATGTTCTGCCTATTCTCTAATCTAAACGATCGAGTCTTTCGAAAGAACACCTGTCCATTTTCTTCAGTTGCTTCAGCATAAAACAACCCAAGTTCTAGAAACAGTTAAAAGAGAACATTCCAATTAATTGCAAATTGTATTAATACACAAACAACTCTCCGTAGAGATGCAAACTACGTTACTCAACTCCGTAGTTAATTGGTAAGATCCTTGACTCGATCAAATAAATAAGTTATATTGCATGGGTTTTTCAGATGACTAATAAAATATTCAAAACAATATTAATAATAAATTTTATTATCCATGACTTTATTCTTCACTTTAATTTAAATTAAAGCCGTAGTCCTTGTGTTGATATTTTACAAAAATGAAGAAAATTAGTATCGTTAAACCGAATATCATATGATTTTTAATAACATGTAATTAAAATAATGTGTTTAACTTTATTATGTTTACTCTGAAGAAGATGCGCTTGTGTTAGAAAATTAAAGGAGACACCACCAATGTGAAATAAATCGTCGCGTCGCTTAAAATGACTTCAATTGGGTTAAGTAACTAATTCCTTAAAAAAACTAATGCTTACGTAGAAACAATCCGTTCTCATGTGACAAATGTCAACCGTGCATAAATGTTTCCCGACTATGCACCGGTGCCTAAGGGATCAATGACTCTAGTTCTTCAGAGCATCTCCAGTTGAAATACCGATAAAACAAGGACAGTACTCCCACCTGACGCTTGTGCTCTAAAGGTTGCAATCCGTTTGCTATCTTAACAGATAGGGGAATTTATCAGACGGGCCGTTTCAGTACAGTCTCAGATTTTCCAGGTATTTTGGGCCTACAGATAAGAGATGACTGCCAAATTCAACAGTGAGACGTACCATAATATAATGAATAACAGGGTAATTTCCAAAGCTTTTCCCTACCCCCTTCCCTTCCCTAATTTTCCCTCCGTCACGAACTCCCCCATCTAATGGTAACCTAACCATACTAGCTCCAACACTCCAAGCAGTGTAACAAGATGGTATTAACGTAAAAGAATTTACAAAAAATCTAATTATATTATGTATTAATCTAATTATATTATAAATTAATCTAATTATATTAAATATTAATCTAATTATTTTATATATTAATTAAATTATATTATATATTAATCTAATTATATTATAAATTAATCTAGTTATATAATATATTAAACTAATTATATTATATATTAATCTACTTATATTATATATTAATCTAATTATATTATGTATTAATCTAATTGTTTTATATATTAATCGAATTATATTATATATTAATCTAATTATATTATGTAATAATCTAATTATATTACGTATTCATCTAATTATAATATATATTAATTTAATTATATTACATATTAAACTGGTTATATTGTATATTAATCAAATTATATTATGTATTAATCAAATTATATTATGTATTAATCTAATTGTATTATATATTAATCAAATTATAGTATATATTAATCTAATTATATTATATATTAATCTATTTATATACATATTAATCTAATTATATACATATTAATCTAATTATATTAATGAATAAAGTAAGGAAAATTATTTATTCACCACTTCTCAGCATGGTAAATAAATCAATTAGGAAAACATTGTCATTTAAATACGGGGGAAACATGTTATAAATGTAGAAACCTCACAGAATATTTTTTTAAAATTATTTTGTAACTAAATCGGTTTTACCGATAATAAATAATTATTTTAAACACCGTCCTAATTAGAATTGGGTGGGAGTAAATAAAATCATAAAGTCGTCGGAATGCGGATTAACCACAGTTTCTTGTACGACGAAACAACTGTCACAATAATAAAAACTAAAATACTTGCCGAACTTAATAATAACATTATTAAATTTGATTTATGTTAAATTTCTAAAAAAATTAAATGGAGTTCCACGAATTAAACACCAAAACAATTAATAAAAAATCGATTGACAAATATTTGGATCTTTTGATGGCGGTTGTACGTTGTACCATGCTCCATCGGTTTTGAGATAGCTGCAATCATCGGAACAAGACTTGTGTTGTGATTTTACTTTCATTTCTATGCCCAAAATCCACGCGTCAGTAACCAAGCGAATCTACAAAATGCGTCCGACTTTTTTAACGTAACTACGTGGAGTGTCGATTTTCTTGGACTGTTTTTTTATTGATCGTTGCGACGTAAGAACTGCAACATTGTCACGAAATATTTCCTCGTTTTTCACGAAGAATTTACTTAGTATTCTGTATTTATTATTCTATCAACATTCTCACTCCCATTCTACTCACCATTTCCTCAATCCCCACACTTACTTGCCAATAATAATATCGCCGATGAACCGTCACGCAGCTGGCAGCTATATTGCAAGGAAAATGAGTTTTTATCGTATTTCATAGGAAAATAATGTATTTTTTTACGACTGTGAATCTTTTCCGTAAACCATTTGTATGCAGATATCGGGAGAAATATCAGCAACCTTTGGATAGTAAGTTATGCATTAAAGTGTATCCTTAAACTGTAATATAATATATTTTAATGTTGTCATTAATTTGTGATCTTCCAATATCATCGTCATATTATATATTTTTTTTTTTTTTTTTACATGAATACCGCACAAGAGTCCCAACTGCTCCCAACCGTCTGGAGCCAGTGAGACTATGGCATTCCCAATTGGGGAATGTTGTGAGGCTGGAGGTATTGGGGAAGGGAAGGAGAAGGGGAAGGGGAAGGGGAGGAGGGAGGTGGGGAAATACGTTATAAAACAGTGATGCACAACCTTTTTAGCCGGAGAGCCAATTGATCCATTTTTAATATGTTCGCGGGCCGCAGGGGGTAGGGTAGTTTTTTTTGTATTTCTTGGGCATTAACTATGTAACAATTTCTAGACATTTTGTTGATTTCATTGAAAACTTGAAAACAGTTTTATTGAAAACTTGACAAAAATGTTTTGTTTTTTATTTATTTATATTAATTATATACAGTGGAAACTTATACCCGCTAAGCCACTGCAAGTATCTTGTCAGCAGGAGTTTATTACAACAATATTATATAATACAACAATAAATTACAATCATCATACAAATGTAGGGTAAAATTAGGATATAGAGGCGCATGCATGTTGTGATCAATCTACATAAGTTGGAAAAAAAATTAAAAAAATAATCGAAACTGCATTACAGCTTTGTTATTGAGATACTGGAGGTCAATTTTATAACACCGATTTAAATGATATTATAAAAATGTCAATAACATAAAAAATATCAAAATTATAAAAGTACCAATATTATAAAAAATATCAATATAATTAAAAATACAAATATCAATATTTTTAAAATATCAACATTTTAACTATCAATATTATAAAAATAACAAACAATATGGGGTTTTATCACATCTGTATCAGTTAATTTAATATTTCAAAGCTCACAATAGATATGATGTTAGGAGAGAGAGAAAAAAATGAGCAAAGTTCATGACGCCAGATCTTACTGTTCTATAGTTTTTTTTTTATTGATCTATCCACGTGAGATTTTCAAAACTGTGTTTAGTTGCAATGTTATAAAGTAGAAATTTCTTAAAAAAACTCTTCATGGTATCGCTAGGAATAAGGAACTCCAGTTCAATTTTTTTATCAATAATGACGTTCAAACTTAAATAGCAATATATTTCGTTTTTTTTTCAGAATAAAATAAAATAAAATACACATACAAACTTGGATCGATTCACAAAATCCGCATTACAACTTACATTCCATCGACCTGCAACAAAAACTACCTTTGGACAAAGAAATTTGCAATATTTCTCTATAAAAGTATTTAACATCCTCCCTCTAGCAATAAAAACCATTACAAAATTAACCGAATTCAAAAAAAGTATTAAGATATGGATTATGGACATGGGAAGGAAGAATATGGATATGATATTGCAGCCAAACAGGGTTTAACGGTCACGGCATGTTTTTAATAATTTTTTAGAATTCTTATTAATCTTATTGCATTATCATGTTCCTCTAGTAATATTTTAATATAATTACGAAATCTTACTTAAATTTTTTTATCAAACTTAAAATATACTTGACCAAATTCATACTCTTTATATAAAACCATGTATAATGTGACCTTAGAACGGGGTACCCCAGTAAGGTTACATTCTTTTGCGATTTTTTTGTTAAACTTTAAGAAATAAATAAATAGTGAAAATAATTTTCAAAGCCTGCCAAAACCCTCCAAATCTATGGCCGGTCGGTTTTGATCAGTTTTTAGGTTAGAATGTCAACTGTCAGAACATGGATGAGCTTTACTGTACATTTTTCATGGTAAACAATAAATAAAGACAAGTAATAAAATTATGTACCTTTTTAGAAACTTTAACTCAAAGAATAATTATAGTATTGAGCTTTACCATTATCATAATACCCGTATGGATAGTTAGTTTGCTCATGAAAACTCTAATTTCTTCCATTAATTATAGTTTTTTTTGTTATATTGAACAAAAAATAAAAATTTCGCCAAAACTAAAAAAAATGCATAAAAATCTAAAAAAACAAAATCGAAAAATAAAAACATTATTTTTAATGCAAAAACAGAATGCGCACGTGACGTCAGATGTTCCAAATGCAATGGTACCAACGTAACAAGGTGTTTCGGTGGGATGATTTTTTATTCACTTTTTAATAACATTTTATAAATTCTACGTATAATTATATATAAAAGAGTTATATAATCAGAATCGGTATTTGCTCATCTATATTTTGACGGCCTCCATGGTCGAGGGGTAAGGCTCTCGACTACGAATCCGAAGGTCGCGGGTTCAAATCCCGGCGTGCGCAAGTAAATTTTATTTAATTAATTTGTGCTGTTTCACAATTAATTAATTTAAGAATAATATATTGTATATTTGCGAACGTTCCAGAGTGGAAGATACTCTGAATATCGCCCTGGTGAAAGACCACCATTCAGAATTGAAACGTTGCTTGAAATGGCTTTTAGCCGTGTTTGGTGACCAGATCTGAATAGCCAGGTATTTTCCCACCTTCCTCTTCCCTTCTCCTTCCCCTCCCCAATACCTTCAGCCTCACAACATTCCCCAATTGGGAATGCCATAGTCTCACTGGTTCCAGACGGTTGGGAGCAGTTGGGACTCTTGTGCGGTATTAATATAAAAAAATATATATATGAATATATATATTTAAAGCCATTATATTTTTCACTGGAGTTCCTTATTGTCACGTCGTAATACATTTTTTTCCCATCACTATAGTCAATGACTGACTTTCCCTTGGTTTTGTAATAAATATGTGTAGGTTTCACCTGTTTGCGTCAAGCGTAGAACTCCCTTTAAGGTATGGCCACCCAGTTCTTGGAATTAATTCTCAGGTATTCTATCTGTTTATTCTAAAGAGACGCAGTTTGTATGCTGACTGTGCGCTCGATAAAAAAAACATTCGTATTATGTACATTATGTAACGGAGAAATGCGGTGTAACAGGGAAACGAAATGATATACAGGTAACATTTGCTAACAGTTTCATTGCAATAAGAATACATTAGCTCTTTTCAAGTAATGCAATTTATAACTGCAGCATGAGTCGTGGTGCTATAATATTATTTATTTATTTATTTATTAGAACGGGTTTAGGTGTCCCACTGCTGCTACGACTGCAACCGATATATATAAACATGTATTTTTTATTATTATTCATTCCTCTGCATTGTTGATTTGAGGGGTGGTACTACTAACTGTATGATGGAACCAAAGAATAAATACGGTCTTACACAATACCTTTTTCCATCCAGATTGCATGTGAGTTGTCTTTTTCTATGTAAAATTCTATAGAAAATTCCATAGAAAAAGACAATCCACATGGAAACTGGACAAAAAAAATGATTGTCTCAAGCGGTAATTAGACGACACCTATTTTCATCCAGATTGCCCGTGATTTGTCTTTTTCGATGGAAAATTCCATACAAAATTCCATAGAAAAAGGCAAATCTCGTCCAATCTGTATGAAAATAGGTATCTAAATAGGTGTCTAATTACCGCATAAGAACGCATTAACAGTTACCCTAAAGACGTAATTAGACGATACCTATTTTCATCCAGATTGCACGCGATTTGTTTTTTCTATGGAAAATTCTATAGGAAATTCCATAGAAAAAGACAATCCACATGAAAACTGGACGAAAAAATGATCGTCTAAGAACGCCTTCATAATATAGATAGTACCTACGCAGTATGTCCTATGGTGTGTAGGACAATAATGTAGGTACTACACACCACAGGACATTTTAAATATTAAAAAATTGAAATATATACTGGCAAATCATTTTAAAGAGAGTACGTTTGAATGTATTTGAGCACACCGACAGTGGTTCGAATTGGTTTAAAATGTACATTAATGTAATGGCTTGAAATTTATCAAATTCAAATTTTTAAAATGATTTTTTCTAACCTTCCTACGTATGTTTTACAAAAGATTAAATACTAGCTGACATGTACCCGGCCTTGTTTTTGATTATTATTATTTTTTTTTTATAAAGTAATGAAGTTGTGAATTCTTACTTGTCGTTTGGGTGCCATAATAAGGGACTCCAATCCCACGTTTATTTTTTTAATATTTTTTTTCAATAGTGACGTTGAACCTCAAATATTTCGTTTTTTAATCTAAAGTCAGTTTTAACAGATAAAATAATTTTCAATTTTTCAAAGCCCGTCAAAACCCTCCAAATCCATGGCCGGTCGGTTTTGATCAGTTTTTAGATTAGAATGTCAACTGTCAAAACGTGGATGAGCTTTACTCTACATATTTTTTATATTATATTCATGGTAAACAATAAATAAACATAAGTAATAAAATCATGTACCTTTTTAGAAATTTTAACTCAAAGAATAATAATAGTATTGAGCTTTAACATTATCATAATATCCATATTGGTATTAGTTTGCTCATGAATACTCTAATTTCTTCCATTAATGATAGTTTTTTATATTGAAAAAAATTATAGAGCTTAAAGTCAGCCAAATTAAGTTAAAATATCGTTAAAACTAAAAAAAAATACACGTTTAATCGAAAAATAAAAATCTCCATACTAATCTAAAAACAGAATGCGCATAGTAATAATAATAATAATTGGATGATTTGTATAGCGCCGTTTTTGTGAAAAATCACCTCAAGGGCGCTGTACAAATATTTCTTAACTAATTATGTAAAAACAGATACAGAAAAACATACTTACCTGGCAGGTCGCTTCAGATGAACACAGTTTTATTAGAAAATTTATTTATAGAGATGATAGTTTTACATGGTTATTTGTTGATCCCTTTCTATTGATGTTACATTTATTAGAAGATTGGTGGCACAAGAAGAGTTGTTATTTATTGAAATACTTATAATTTTTAGGACTGAAAAGTATTCATAAATTGAATTTTAGGACTCGAAAATATCTATAAAATTACCTTAAAAAGCGTAAGAAGCTTTTAATAAATATTAACATTTTTTTATTTATTTCACACTTTGGTTATTTACAGTGTTGTGGCTGTGGACGCATTTGCGCACAGATGCCTGAATTTTTAATTTTTTTTTTTTTATTTATTTTATGACTTTAGGTAAGTACTATCCGGCTAGCCTAGCTAAGCAATTTACAGGTGAATTTCTTCAATTTATGGATACGATTGTCTGAAAAGATGTGTTTTAAGTTTAGTTCTGAATTCTGTTGAGTCTTTGATAATTCTTAAGTCATGCGGCAGTTCATTCCAGGCTTTAGGTCCTGACACTCCGAAAGCACGATCACCGAACTTAGTATTAGGTGTGCGCTTTGGTTCCTTCAACCTGCCGATAGCTGATGACGCTGCTGACCTAAGGGTGGACTGCCGTGAGTTGGTATTTTCGGGAATACACAGTTCTGATAAGTAAGCCGCAGCCATTCCGTTAAGTGACTTAAATACCATCCAGCAGAGCTTGAACTGGATTCTTTCAGGACATTTGAGCCAGCGGAGATTTGGGGAGACTCGCATATATTCCGTTGCAGTAATCTAGACGTGACACAACGTATAAATTGACAAGCAGTTTAGTTGCCTCTGTTGGCAGGTTTCTCCGTACTTCCTTTATTTGCCTCAATTGAAAGAACCCTGTACTTACAGTTCTGTTTACTTGACTTTTAAGGGAAAAGTCTGCATCCAGATTGCCACCGAGTAATTTAACACACGTCTTTGGAGTAATGTCACTTCCTGAAATATTTATTGGGGAGTTATCAATGATATGCTGACGTCTGCTTGTGGCGGTCCAGAGAAACTCAGTTTTTGACGGATTCAGCTTCAATCTATTTGAGGTCATCCAGCGAGTTATTGCTTCTAGACACTCAGCTATGCGAGTTTTTAGTGTTGTCTATTTCTTCTGGTAAGCAGTAGAAATAAACTTGCTGGTCGTCAGCATAGCAGTGGGATTTAAGACCAAATTATTCTATTATTTTAGCTACATCATTTGTGAAAATGATGAACAGCAGAGGGCCCAGAACGGACCCCTGGGGTACTCCAGATGAAAGGATTGCATATTTTGATTGGTTTTGCCCCATCTTCACTGCTTGTAAACGATTGGTTAAATACGATGTCAGCCAATTCTTAACGCCACAGTTTAAACCAAAGGATTCTTCTAAACGTGTGGTAAGAAAATCGTGGTCAATCGTATCAAAAGTGGCACTCATGTCTTAGACTGAAAGAAGTGAACGCATGTGACGTCAAATGTTCCAAATGCAATGGTACCAACAAAACAAGGTGTTTTGACCGGTTGATTTTTTATTCACTTTTAAGTAACGATTTATAAATACTGCGTATGAATATATTATATAAAGAATATTATATTTTTAGAGTCGGTTTTTGCTGATCTATATAAAAATATATTTTTAAAGTCTTTATATTTTTTACTAGAGTTCCTTATTGATTTAACAGCGAAAGTAACTATCTCTAAACAATAAAACATTCATTCGAAAATTTTATTTCATTCCAAACATTTAATTTTTCAAAATATATCTAAATAATAAAGTTCTTAAGTAAGTGGCTACTGCCTGTTACACACACTTAATAAAATATGTGGGCGTGACATGTCTTTCGATTTCGCTCACCATTCAATCCCATACAGTCGTCACACACGGGTACTATCATATATCTGTGACAATTGTATGGTGAGCGTACCCCCCCCCCCACATATATATTATGATATTATCTTATGCTGTATGTAACCAGCTTACTTGTGTTTTACATTTTGAAAATATTCTACCCAAACAAACCTTCTTTTGAATATGTAATCTGTGGCCAACCAGAGTGGTATATCTATGAACTAACCTCAATATAACATGGCGGGTTCAATGTTTTTCATACTAATTTTAGAACGTTATATCAACAGCTTTACATATTGGATTTCATTCAAACTACTCTCTAAACCTTCCCGGCACTAATAAGAATGTGCTATTTTTACCGAAACCGGTCGAATAATTTTCGAGAAAATCGAGGACAGACAGAAAAACATTCATTTTTATATTTAGAGATTTGAAAATATTTTTTTAAAGTGGTGTAAAATAATTGCAATCTTTTCCCGCTAAAAAATGAAACTACGTCACATTCTTTTCTTTTTTTAAAAATTTCTTCTCTGCATTTTAAATAAAAACCTTCAAAGTATTTTTTGAGGATATTCAACAATTTAAAATATTTTAGAATGATCGGAAAAGGGTCAGATTCCTGCATTGATTTTGATAAATGTAAATAAATGCCTATGTAAATTTAAAAAATAATAATTAATATTTTTCTTTTAAAAAACATTACGTTTATCGTATTGCGTTATAATATTATCAGTTATTTAAATTAAAAAAATATTCTTCTCCTACACCCCTCTCCCCCTTAATTAATGAGTGCATATTTAAAAAAAAACGTGATGTGTTTGTCATATCACACATTATTACAGAGTGGCATGATTGAACCCCATTACAGAAATGCAGTCAGTAAATAATAAAATATACACTTGTCTGTCTATAGTGATGAGAAAAAATAAAGTTAAAAGACGCATAACCCAGAAAAATATTATTTACTCCGTTCTTAGCCCTCTTGGCCACCTATAAGCTTGTAAGTCTGTCCCTTGGGGGCAGTGGGTGCATTGCTCTATTACTAAATGTAGGATGTGTGTAGTTTTCAAGTACGCGTAAGAATTATTATATATATTTGAATTATTATATATATAAATATTTGAAAATGGATGGCCAACTGAATAAATGAGCGTACAAGTTCTATATAAGAATTTTTTTGCATTAATTTATTTTCTATTATGGTTCCTATCGCTTAGGGTAGGCACAGCTTTTCAGCCTTTATTGAGTGCACGTCACTGCTTATAGACGGGTACCAGCTAGAAATAAAACATAAATGATATTCGGTTTTTGGTATTAATTTACAGTTTGTAAAATACTATTAACGATATTATGTTTTATTCTAGTAGAATCGAGGCTAAGTCAAAATAAAATGAAGACTTTTGATAAGCCGATATTAACCCAGTAGAGGTAGGTACCCACCTAACAAATGGATTTTCTTAACTTATATTTATTATATTTCATAATGTCATAAATCATTACAAGATCATTTTCTTTCAATGTATTCATCTTGCAAAATATTGTACGTTTAATTAATTCGATAAAATAACCTAAATTGCACGCCTGACAACAACTTGTCCTATTTATTAAAAATTACAGTAACTCCACACAGGAGGCCCTGAGGGAAATTATTTCCCTATTAGGGCCTATATCATCTTTAGGGATGCTGCGTGGAGGGTCTTTTAGAGGATAGGAAGGAATGAACTTGGGTCTTGAAGAGACCCATGTTGTAGGATGGAGGAAACACAGAAGCAGGCAGATCTTTCCACAGCCAGGCTGTTGAACACGAGAACGAGTCGTCGAAGCGTCCTGTTCTCATGTGACAAATGAAATATTGGGCGCTAGTTTGGCATGTTTCCCACTATGCACCAGTGCCGAAGGGATCAATGTTGCAAGTACCTCAGAGCATCTTCCATTAAAATACCATTAGGACAAGGACAGCATTCCCGCCTGATGCCTGTGCTCCAAAGATTGCAGTCTGTTTGTTAAGATAGGTGAATCTATCCAACGGACGGCTCGTTTCTGCACAGAGTCAAGGGTTCTTTTCAGATATTTTGAGGCTCCCGACCAGAGGTGACTGCCAAATTCTACAGTGGGGCGCACTTGGGATTTGTACAGCGTCAGCAGTTTTGTACTATTAAAGTATCTGCGGGCTCTGTACAGTATGCCCAGCTTCTGAGAGGATAACTCTGGCTTAGATGAAGCCCCCATACCTGAGCTGGTCACTTAAGGTTACACCAAGCATATCAATGGAGGGCTTATTGGGAAGATTGCTTCCATTAAAGGAGACTAGATTGTTATTTCGATCCCTTTTAGACGTAATCAGACGTGATTGGGTTTATCTATCTTCAATGTTTAAATATTAGAATGAGGTTTATAAGCTTCAATAAATTATTCCAATTAAAATCGAATATTAATCCTAGACTTGTAAAAAATTCAATAGATGTCCCATATAAGTAAAAATCCGAGATCCGTATATCCGAGACACTATCTATATTGTAAATAAATTCGGGTAGAATCTTGCAGTCAATATAGAAGACATGAGATTTAATTGAAGGTAATATTTACAGTTGTTTTTAAATTGATGTATGACATAGATAAAAAAAGACGGAGAGTAATGAGATGGCATTAGCTCAATTGTTTAGAGCGCAGGTCCCGGATAGACCGGGAGGTCGTGGATTCGAGTCCCATCTGAAACCGTTACCTTTCTATTTTCGGTGTCTTTTCTGTTACATATTTCGTTTGAGATTTGTTAATTTTATCTTCAATGATTAAAAAAAAACTATATATTTAATTAATTATATACTAAGTATCTACACCTACATACGATAAGTGTGTCGGATGTGTTCGCCTCTCCGCGCAAATGACAATATGACGTTCCCGCAATGTTTGACACGGCCAGGAACCCATTTACCTGAACTGTATTCACTTGTACGGGGGTCGAATCAGACGAAAAATAAATTATTGATGTTCGAAAACGGCGCAACCTACAGTCTAAATTTATGTATGTATGTTCAATGTTTATTACACAGTTGGTGAGGAAGTGTTCCCACCAACCGCCTGAAATGTAGTGACTGAATAAAAATGTTGAAGCGGACAACGGTGGTATAATACTGGTTCGTCGGACATGCGCTGCCCTCGCTGGTCAGCTGCCCCAAACTGTAACAGTTCGGCTGTGTGCCACATATGTCTGTTACAATAAGTTCATACTACTTTCAATTAGTGCGAGCAGACTGTAAAGGATAGAAAAGTTGCATTTAACTATAAAAGAAGCTAATGAATCGCAATTATTTACAACTACACATTTATTTATTTTATTGATGAGAGTTAAACAAACAAAACAAAACAAACAAATATAGCTAATCCACAGAAATAAACAAAGCAAAAAAATAGTCATATTATGTTGCCATATTATTTGTCAATGAGGATAAACTACATAATATTACTCCGTTATTGGTATAAACTTCTTTTTAAATAGGAATTTGTATTCAGAAAGCGAATGCATTTTATTACTAAAATAAAACATGGTATGCTAAATGTGATGTCTTTTTTTCTGAAATGTTAATCGTTAACAATATTTTATTATTTTTAATATTAATTTTATCTGAACACCTGGCAATATATTATCATTAATTTGAAAAGCCGCAGAGTAAAGAATAGAATACGTAGGAGGTAAATATTTTTAAATCAAATATATTGTAATGTACCTCATTTTACGGCCACTGCTTTTTAAAAATCATATCCCAATATAGAGCTAGGCAACAAAAGGTAGACATTTAATAAAGTGGATCTACATTTTTTCATTATTCTGGCAATACCAAGGTGCTAATTATGTCTTTGAAAATTTTGTTCCACATATTAAAATTTGTTCACATTTGAATATGATATTTCGTTTTAAAAAAAAATGCAAACATCATAATTCGTTTCTTTACCAGTTTAATTTTATTTTTGATCGGTGAATTTGGTTTTATTTTTTAAAATATTTATTCTAACATGCTTATTTCGATACATAAATTTCAGAAAAACTAAAAAATGCCTTTTCCTTGTAATTAATTGTCTTCCTTGTAAAGCGATCATAAAAAAGTTTGAACATAACAACATAAATTGTGATGTAGAATCATCTCCTTTTGGAAAATACCACTAATTTTGGTGAAAGTAAAAAACATGTACTTGGACCATTGTGCTTCTTTTAAACATACAAAAATCTTCCTATGGGTCCTCATTTTTTGTCTACTATAAAATGTCAGACTGTACATCTGACATAGTTCCCAGTTATTGCAATAATTAGGACCCACGAACAATACAACATGCCCGTTTTCTTGCCGCCATTTTCTTGTCAGGATAATACCTAGTTGAAACTATAATTTAATGAGGCTTAGTTCAAAATAAAACTATTTATGTAGAGTATTGTAGTTTAGACATGTGTAGATTATGAATCTGAATTCGGGGGCGAGCATAAAAAACTAATGTAATTACAAATAAAATCATAAATTTGGAGTTATTATGTTGCGGAATCTTAATTGGGCAGGCATGGCATGTCATTGAACAGGACACCAGCAAAGATTAAAACCCAGCAGAGACTGAACATTGTTTGAAATGGAGATGTGTTATTATGGAAGAGAGAGGGAGCACGCCAATATAAATATCGCTCAGGGCGTAAGCGATCGTTTTAAAAATATTTAATAAAACACGACATATTCAGAATAGAGCAAAAATCTCAAGACCACTGTCTTTAAGTAGCATTTAAAGAAATGTTGTGATTTTTTTCTGAAGGGAATTTCATATAATTCCTGTTTCAACTAGACATCTGGATAGAGATTGTTTAAAAAAATAACATATTTTTTATATGCATAAAAACTTCACGTTTTCAAGGGAGGTTTGCAATATGTACATAGAAATTCTGAATGCGGAAGCAGCTCGAATATGTGCTGGGAGGTCTAAACTTAGATAGATAAATTTTCCGGAGTCGAAAATCACATCCTTCGACTAAAAGAACTGAAGAGAGACATCAGGAAACCGGAATGAATGGAGGCGTTTCCGACTAAAGAACTCTCCAACAGTTGCAGGTTGCTGCGCTGATGATGATGGAAATTATTTACATAAAAAAATCGACTCCTTTACTCAAACGGAACTCTTCCAGCCTTTTGCATTGGATTTGTTTTCCGGCAGTTTTTCTACAATATTTATATTTGCACTTTCAGGTGTATAGCTGCAAGATGGAGCAGGGGCGCGCACTGCTGGGGGCCCTAGAGCTGGCGGGGGCGGCCCTGTTCGCAGCCGGCCTGGCCCTCAGAAGCGCCCACCGCAAGCTGAGGCCGGCCCGCAACGTCCCGCACTCCCGCCTAACCGGCAGACTCGTGCTGGTAATATTTCTAATATTATACACATCCCAGGAAGATAGAAGCAGATACCAAATTTATTTTATCACTGCATCCACCACTTGCATTCCCTTTGACAGCTATCTAAAACTCATATCATGTACCTTACAGTTAGCAATATTTCTTTCAATTTGGGAGGCGGGTATGGGTACCACTGCCCCGGGAACCATTCATTGGATAACCAACACCTCTGCCATAAGTTACTTCAAGTGGTTCACTACGGCAGGTAACTTATCAGGGTGTCCGGTTCATGGGGTGAGGTCTTGGTGGTGGATGCGTCTTCTCACCAACTGCGTGGTGTGCCGGTTGAGGGAGACCCCTTGACCTCTCTAGCTGTAACTCTCTGACACCGCAATGGGAGGGATGGAGTAATATGTCCGTCACTCCTGGATACACAGACCCCCAGATTCCTACCCACCCATAATACCTCTTTCCTTCCCAGAATGTCTAATTATTAATGTTTCGCGTTAAAAAGTTAACTTTTGGAGCCTGGTTCATCAGAACAATTAGAGTGAGGTTCACAATCCTCAGCAATGGGGGAAAGAATATTTGAATACAGGGTAATCTTAGGTTTTAGGAGCCGATCAACCCCTGGGCCGTGAGCTCTGTCTGCAGCTGACCCAACGAGACAATCGCGTGGCCTGCGCCGGCAGCGCCCCTGAGCCCCCACCTGGTCTGCCTCGTGGCGCCCCCTACTTCTGCTGTAATCCCGGGAGCCCTTCGGCCCTGCAGCAGCTGGCCCAGCGACTGGCCGGGCAGATGGGGCCCCTGGACCTGGTGATCTGGGCCCCCACTGATGTGCAAAACAAAGGGAACACGCAGCTGGATCAACTCGCTAATGTTGTGAATGGGGATCTCATGATGCATTTTCATGTGAGTAATGTCCTTAACCATAGATAATAGAAAGAAGGAAGATGAACCATAAACCAATATAATGGTCCTTCCACACGACTGGTTTGCCCGATAGTAACTAAAGCCGCCAAGTCGAAAGGTTCGACCATCCGGTTGTCCTTTCCTAAAGTTGGTAGGATTGATTGACTTTAGAAAAGGACATTCATTGGCTCCGCCGCATTGATAGTCCATGCAGTTTGGACGTAGCTCGGCGACAGTTGTCACGCTTCCATGTCATAGCTTGCTTTGCTTCTATTATCTTTGTTCTTAACTATAAAACAGAAAATTTGTTTGCATTTCTCAGCAAAAACTGGCAAACGTTGGTTTCTAGCATCATGAAAATTGAATGGTCTGTGTGGAATGTTTTCATGAATTGAATCTTTCCGTGAATACAGCGATTTTCAACTTGCACCGTCATTTCCAGTATGAGATTCGAAATTTTGAAATATCCATTTAAATATGTTGAATCTCTCAGTATGAATCTGAAATTAGATACAGTTTGAAAACTAGGGAAAGCAATTTTGAACATTTAATCTCTTCTCTATATATATAAATGAATGTTTGTCTGTCTGTCCTCGATTTTCTCGAAAATAACTGTACCGAAAATAGCACAGTTTGTTCTAATTAGTGCCGAGAAGGTTTAGAGAGTAGTTTGAATGAAATCCAATATGTAAAACTGTTGCTACGTTTTAAAATTAGTATGAAAACATTGAACCCGCCATGTTGTATCGAGGTTAGCCCATAGATATAACACTCTGATTAGTCACAGATTACGTATATTAAAATAAGAAGGTTTGTTTGGGTAGAATATTGTCAAAATAGAAAACATAAGTAGGTACCTACTTAAGAACTATATTATTTAGGTATATTTTAAAAAAATAAATGTTTGGAGTGAAATAAAGTTTTCAAATGAATGTGTCTTTGTTTAGAGGTAGTAATAGTCATTATAAGGCATTACTTTCGCTGTCAAATCAATTATGGCACCCAAATGACGAGCAAGAATTACAACTTTATTCCAAAAAAAAAAATCCCTAGCAAGGCTGGGTACACATTAGTTAGTCTAATATATATTTCAGTATATATTTCATACAGAATTTAAAATATTACAGCTTGAGGATTTTTGTGTAACCTTATACATTTTCCTAACTACCCATATAGGAATTACAGATAAATCATGTGTAGTGTTTCTGAGTTAGCAACCTACAAAGTGTGTATTTTGGGTGTTGTCCGTTAAAGCCAACTAGTTTCACAGCAAAACCAGTTTGTTCCAGAGTGAGATTGCCAAGATACTTTTACAAATTGTTTGATTATGTTGAAAAAATGTTCATTCTGTACATTATTCATTGCCAATGGCCATGGATGTGTTGTAATTAATTTAAATTATAACATTAATTTAAGTATCCACAGTAAAATTTTAGGTTTCAAAAATCATATATGAGGATCAGCATGTGACTAATGTGTGATAATGATAATTTAATATTATCTCCTTCAGAATTAAAATGAATACTCTTAAAATTATCAATTTACTATTTTAAGTTCAAATATCTAAATAATAACCTTTGGGCTTGACTGTTGTTAAAAAAAAAACAAATAAAAATCACTTTAAAATTGCCGAGATTGCTCATAGGGCACGCAAGATTTGTATCCGTTGAACGCCGGCGTATCCGATTGGCATGTCAAAAAATCTTTTTTATTTGCTGTGACACCTCACAAGAGTGCCTTTCTGTTTGAAACTGAAAAGATACAGAAAAGAAAAAGGTACGGCAGCAGCTGGGACACGAACCTAGGACCTCATGATCTATCCGGGACCTTGCGCTCTAATCCGCTGAGCTACGGCTACCCCGATCCTGTGTCATTTTTATCGGTATCGTACTTCGATTTCTAAAAACTGTCAATACTATCTTCAATTAATTCCCATATATTTTTAGCTGCTACCTTCTCACCATGAATACAAGATTCTACCAGAATTTATTTGTAATATTTAGATAGTGTCTTGGATATACCGATTCAAGCAGTTAGTTCTTTGGTATGATATTCACATAATTTTTTTTTTTATTATTTAATCAGTTTTTATTTCTCATGTGTAATTCATTGGCTTCAGTTTAATACCTCTTTTATTTCAGGTGGTGTCTCAATTTGTGCCCATCCTGGCCCAGAGTCCCGGGGGGCACTTAGTGTGCCTGGACCCGCGCGGGATACCCTCGGGGGCCTTCACAGCCACCGGCCTGGCCATCACGGCCCTCACCGACACCCTGACGCGGCAAATTGCAGACTCGTAATAACTACATTTATTTTCATCAACTAAAACCATTAACACACCGGCCAGAAAATTCCAAAATTTTTTCCCCAATTGAATTTTCCTTACATCGGTTCTGCGGTTTCTTCTCGCTGAGTCTTAATGTCAAGACTTTCGCCAAATTTGTCTGGGGTAAGTAAGAACGAAACACTGAAGAATTAAATCAATAGAAGTGTGTTCTGGGTGTGCTCGAAGTAAGCTCGATTTTACTTCCTGTTGAAAGATAAGAAAAATGATTGGAGTCAGGTTTACACTTCGGCACATTCTAAAAGATAATAAACATAGTAACTGATGGTAACTCCGTAGGGACCGAATATTTTGAATTTGACCTTAAAAAATTCCAACTTCGAACTCGAAAACGAAAGCTTAAATCAAAAAAAGTTATACCAAATGTTTCCCACTTGTACAATGAGTTTCCGGACACCATGTGTACAGGATATCCGGGAGTAAAGTGCAATAACTTTGGGAGGTGATTCTACATGATAGTAAAAGTAAAATATATAAATAACTTTTTTCGAAATTTTGATGCTTAAAGGAAAATATGCAGTTGAATTGTTTGTGTGGAAAAATATTTTTATAAGGGAAAGAAACAAAGAAATTTCAAAAGCTGTTTTTCTTTTTTACTTCTACCATCATCTAGAATCACCCCCGAAGTTATTGCACTTTACCCCCGGACACCTTGAATACATACTCGTACGAGGTGTGTTCAAAAGAAAATGTGAATTTTGAATTTTCGCAGGCTGTGTACATCCGATTATCGAGTTTTTTTTTTGTTATGTTGGTACACATGTGTTTATCATATGTTAGCATTATCAGCCATTTTGGATTAGTGGTTTGTTTTTGAGACCTGGAAAGGTTAGTCACGTTTTTGTGTGTTCTTCGATTTTTTACTTTTGAAAAAAATGGATCAAATGTATTAAATTTTGCGTTAAAAATGGAATAAAGTGCTCCAACGCACTTAAAATGTTGACTGTGGCATTTGACGAGTCTACTTTGTCTCAAAAAAGTGTGTATAAGTGGTACAAGCGCTTTACAGAAGGCCGAGAAGATGTTAATTACGATGAGCGTCCTGGAGTTGCAACCACTTCAACAAACGAAGAAAACATAGAAACAGTGAAGAAAATGGTTTTGGAAAATCGTCGAATCACTATTAGGGAAGTTGCAGAGGATGTTGGCATATCAATCGGCTCATGCCATGCAATTTTCTCGGATGTTTTGGGCATGAAACGTGTGGCAGCGAAGTTTGTTCCGAAATTGCTAAATTTTGAGCAAAAGCAACGTCGCATTAGTATCGCTCAGGAGTTGTTGAATGACGTCAACGACGATCCAGATTTGCTCAAAAGGGTCATAACTGGTGATAAAACGTGGATATATGGTTATGACATCGAAACCAAGGCCCAATCATCCCAATGGAAGCGGCCAGAAGAGCCAAGACCGAAAAAAGCACGCCAAGTTCGATCAAATGTGAAGGTTTTGCTCACTGTTTTCTTCGATTACAATGGCGTGGTGCATCATGAGTTCTTGCCAACAGGTCGTACGGTTAATAAGGAATACTACAAGGAAGTTATGCAGCGTTTGCGTGAAGCAATACGGCTCAAACGATCGGAATTGTGGAAAAACAAATCATGGATTTTGCATCACGATAATGCACCAGCTCACACATCAATGCTTGTTCGTGATTATTTGGCCAAAAACAACACCGTAATCATGCCTCAACCACCGTATTCACCAGATTTGGATCCCTGCGACTTTTTCCTATTCCCGAAACTGAAGAGACCAATGAAAGGAAAGTGTTTTTCCACAATTGATGAGATAAAGTCAGAATCGAAGAACGAGCCGATGGCCATACCGAAAAGCGCATTCCAGAAGTGCTTCGAGGATTGGAAGAAGCGCTGGAATAAGTGCATTATATCTGAGGGGGGTTACTTTGAAGTTTAGAAAATGAATATTGTTGAATAAATAAATACTTTTCGAAAAAATTCGAAATTCACCTTTTCCTTTTAACACACCTCGTATATATATTTATTTTCTTTAGGTACTTATTTGGGTTCTATTTACATATTTGTTTTTCAGTGTAATCCTTAATTTTTATTTGGAAATATCATAACATCTCATAAGATTAGGCGTTAGTAATACTTATTTAAAACACATTTTTACAATATGGGAGTAATCAGTTCGCTTTGATCGCACATTTTCAAATATCGATTTCATGGGCAGATAATCAATTTCATTGGCCGGTCTGGGGCCTTCAGGATTCGAAAGGTTTTAATTGACATCAGTTATCTTTCAAATTGTCACAGATCACACTTCTACTGGTTATCTGTTCAGTGCTTTCAGATGGGAGCGAAAGCAAAACGACACAAAGAATGGCAAAGTGGGGCTAGTGCCACTACCCTCTCAAGTTCAGGCGATCACTCCAAGAGTGCAGTGCAGGCATTATATAATGTAGTTGCAATCCAGTTCCTACTTTCCCTAACCAACACTATGAGTGGCAACACTGTAATGTGACTGCAGTGCTCTCGTTCGCCAGAAGCAAAAGTACACGAGCAGGTTTGTTGGTATGGAAATCATTTGGTAAGTGTCTTGGCGCTCTTGTAGCAGCCGGCAGCTTTTTTTAGTCGCTCCTAGTTTATCTGGGAAATATCGGGAAGTTCTTAATTTTTCCGGTGTTAAAGTAGCGTAAAATAACCGCAATAATTTATAGGTTACATTTATAAAAATCATATAATTTTAGTGTGGCTGTTTCGGGCTTAAATCAAGTTTATAATAAAAAATCAAATAAAAACCCAAACATTTTAAGTTCAAATCTGTCACGTTGTTCTAAATTAACCCAAAAGCATCGGCCGGACGAAGGCGTTCGACACATGTGCTTGTTAAAAGACCTTTTTTGCCTGTTAAAAGTGTCCCAAAGTGAATGATTTACAATGTTATTCTTTGAACTGTGGTGATTGTAAACAATATCGTATACGAGCTAGACAACTCAAACTCAAACTTAATGGTGAATGTGCTATTTTGGAGCCTTTAATAGCTGCAAAGATATCGCTGTATAACCTTGAACGTTGTACCACAACTGCAATCCGCAAAATTAGATTTCGTGGCTACCGAGAAAAGCGCAATAGGAAATAAAAACATTTGACGAGAAGATCTTCTGCTGTCACGGCGACCTGAGTTCTGACCTCCAGTTCACGGAGCACATCCGGTGCATCATGTGGCCCACGGACGTGCCCGACAAGGCTGCTCTGCGACCTGCTGTGGTCCGACCCCGACAAGGATACCACCGGCTGGGGCGAGAAATAGACGACACGCTGATGTGCTCTTTCCAGATCCTGAAGCCGGCCGACGAGCGCCACCTGGCGTACGGGCAGACCAACACCAAGCGTCCCGTCACCCGCCCAGGGGCGTCACCAAAGACAAAGAAGATTGGAAGAAAGGATCAGTACCCCCGGCCCCCGTCCTCACCCGCCGCCCAACTTCACATAACTCCTATCATTTGTATTAGCGTCTTGCAATATATCATAAGGAATAAATACAGTTAGCTTCTTTTTTTTTCAATTAACATGTATGAAAACTTAGACCAAGCCGTATTTAGTTTTGATAATTTAACTGCATCTCTTTATATGGTCTATAAATAATGTGTAATGATAGTGTCCAAAAAAAAAAAAAAATGTCATAGATTTAATATAGGAATAATGTAATAGGAAGTAAGATTTGTACAGCGCCCTTGAGGTGATTTTTCACAAAAACGGCGCTAAAAAAATCATCCGATTATTATTATTATTATCCCTGTTCCTTTTAAACCTTCATCTAGCCTATATTACAATCAACCAAAAATAACATTGATATTCCATCGTTGTTTACAGTCCATTTGAGATATATACATTCAGAGCCCCACAATTTTCGTGTGTTTAGTTTCGGTTGTAACGGGTTTTTTTATTATTTTAGTTAAATTATAATTAATTACGATGGACATCGGATTGGTCAAGAATGAACAATAAATACAAAATGACAACAATTTTATTTATAAAACATTACAATTAATAAATACACCGACATTCATACCTTATTCATAATTAATGTTTAGTACAATTTACACGTCACATGGAATAAGGGGTCCTGGAAAACTTTATAAATTAAATTCTCTTTTTATGTGAAACTGGGCTTCTCCAAATAGACTATTGTTATAATTGTTACATACAAATTAAGTCCATCTTGATTTCTGCTTTTTTTTTTAATTACTGACCCAAAAAGATCTTTGATTTGTATAAAGGTTTTATTGCAAGACTTATAATTTATCGAGGATTATGTTGTATGAATGAATACGAAAGCAAGTCATGGATTTATCAGTTTTAGTTAAAAAAAAGTAATGAAAATACATCAGTTTATAATATATCATAAGTGCAATTCAAACAACTGTAAACATATGTAATAAGAAATGCTTTAAAGTCCTATGGAATATTCCCCCAAAACACACAAATACAATCTGATTTTACAATTCACACAATCTTCAACTGAATAAAATTTAATATTGTTGAGACAAAAAATAAAGATTATGGTCAAGTAGGTACTACCCCGTGACCTCATAACATATTTACAAACATTGTGACAGTTATGGTTGAATTTAATGTCAAGATAAGTTTAATAACAACAAAAACAAAAACAAAAATCAGATTTTTAAATGATAAAAAAGATAATAATCATAAACAGGACAACCTGGTAACATTTAACAAAGCAGGCAGTTAACTCCAGAAAAGGAAAAACAAAAACTGTAACAATAAAAAGTGCTCATTTTAAAATCATTCACATTTTATGGCAATCAATAGGTTTACGTACACATAATGATAATATAGACGAAAACTTGCTTAAATAGTGCGATGGCTAACGAGGAAGAGGTTCAGACATAGATAATAGAAACAAAGGGAGATATGGTGCGGAGGCGTGCCGAGTGTCGTCGAGCTACGACCAAACTGCAGAGACTATCAAAACGACAGTCAAAGAAAGTTCTGCACTTGGTGTCTAGGTAGAAACAACGGCTGGGCGCCAATGTGCGTAGATGTGATTTGCAGTAGTATGGGTGAACGATGTTAGCAACACTTTTTTGCATGCGGTTTCACACTATTTCATGGTCCATCTCCTTTGTTTGTATTATCTATGGGTTCAGAACATGAAGCAATGTACACTGGTGTTGCAGTAGCGCGAGAGGGGGTGGCGCCGTCACGGTAACCCGCGTCCTAAGGAGGCCAGAGCGCCGCGGAGACGAGGAGGACCTGGGGGAGTCGGCGGCCGCCATCCTCAGGGCCGTGGAGGCGGGGAACTCCTCCCTCACGCTGCCCTCTGCAACGCAACACGTCAAAAACACATTAAGGTCAGCTAAAGCTATTCTTTATAATGTACAGAAAGTCAGGGAGCCAGAATACACTGACAAGATAAAATCTGTGCAAAGTCGCCCAGTCGAGGAACTAACGAACAAACTAATTTTTACATCCATAAATATTTTTGTATTCACAAAATTTGAACTAGCTATGATGACGCAACCGACTGAAAAATTAATCCAGTCAAGCTGTAGTTACGTATCCTGTTATTTAGTCATACAAAAGGTATCAATTAGTCACATATAAAAAGGAAAAAATAGACGAAAATATTATGAAATTTTTATTGAAGCAAAGGAAATAAGATAGAATTGAGAACCAAGGAAAATAGGGTTGAGTGAACTCTTTTCGTAATATGGAGCTTATTTTGACTCATTCCCTTCTTTTTTGCGAACAGAAATATATTGGCAAACACGAACACATCAAAAAGACAGACTGTTTTATGTTCTAGCTTTGAAAGATGTTTTGACGGCCCTGGAGAAATTCTAACCTTCTGAGAAATGTGTGACTGCCTTGAGATCATACGAGTATTACAACCATCACTTTAAAAAAAATACTAAATGAGGCATCAAAATGATTCCATTAGTTTGCGATGGCTCTACCATCTGTAAAAAGTTTAGTCTGTAACAATGAGTTTGCATTATTTTCGTCAAACCATCTGTGCAAACAATATGCAAATGTCACCATGCAGTATAACAGATTTATTTCAGTGTACATTCTTACTGACGTCAAGTTCCAATGATATATTTCACACTTTTCACATGTGTTAATTGTAAACAAACTCTGTCTAACAATTTGATTTCAATTTTTCAGATACTTAAAACGGGAACTCGGCAACTTGTGGAACCAAACCATATCGAGGCATTGGAAGTTATCAACACGATAAAAGTGATTTTATCAGACTTTTAGGATTTAAAAATTTGAGTAAAATAAGCAATATTTATTTTTCATAATAATAATAATAGAAAAGTGAAAAAACTGTATTTTTTATTGAACTAAAATTTGTCTTTAGGAACAAACTGACGGAACACAATATATTATAGGTACTATATAAAATTGTTAAAAAATCATAGCAATTTTACGATTGTTATAATAGAAGTGTTCCGGTATATATGTACAATGTAGAAATATTATATGTTGCGAAATAAGTACAAATAAACATTGTTAAATGCTTCAATAGGAAAAAAACATTTCATTTTGAGCAAAAAGAACTCGGCTCAAAATAAAGCTAAATGACAAATGGATCAAAATGACAATAGTCTCTTTCGATGGAAGAAATCTTCCCAACAACCCCTCCGTTGATATGCTTGGTGTAACCCTAAAGTGACCAACTAAGGCATGAAGGCTCCATCGAAGCCAGAGTAAAGTTAGCCTCTCAGAAGCTGGGCGTACTGTACAGAGCCCACAGATACTTTAATAGTACACAACCGATGACCCTGTAAAAATCGCAAATGCGCCCCACTGTAGTATTTGGCAGCCATATCTGATTGGGAGCCCCATAATATCTGAAAAACCCTTGACTCTGTGCAAAAACGGGCGGTTCGTTTGATAGATTCGCTTATCTTAACAAAGGGATTGCTATCTTTGGAGAACAGACATCGGGTGGGAATGCTGTCCTTGTTTTAATGGTATTTTAATGGAAGATGCTCTGAGGAACTAGCGTCATTGATCCCTTCGACACCGGTGCACAGTCGGGAAACACGCCAAACGCGTGCCTAATCTGTGTACACGGTTGACATTTGTCACATGCGAAAGGGTCGCTTCTACGACTCGTTCTTGTGTTCAACAGCTCGGCTGTGGAATGATCTGCCGGCCCGTGTTTCCTCCATCCTACAACATGGGTCTCTTCAAGACCCAGGTTCACTCCTTCCTATTCTCCAAAAGACCCTCCACACAACATTCCCAAAGATGATATAGGCCTTGAGGGAAATTATTTCCCTCAGGGCCTCCTGTGTGGAGTTACTGTAATTTTTTTTTTTTAAACTAGCAGGTTTCACAATTGATGGAAGTGTAAGTATAAACACAGTGAGGAAGTATTTGCAAGAGACGCACAAAGACAAATAACTGACAAGTAAAACAATTTTTTTTTTAAATAAATGGGACATTTAGAGAACACCGACATCACATTCAGCAGAGGAATGTTTATCAAATCGATGATAGGCTCTAAAAGGCTGGAAAACTGCTCTTGCTGCGATAATAACACAATATAATTTAAACATAATATGAATTTACAATAATAGTTAAAAGTATTAAACCAGAACAACAAAAATGTGAACGCAGTATTGACAACATCATAGATGCATTTAAAAATATTTGGAAATCGACCAATACTTCTGTTAATCCATCAATATTTGAGCGCCCACAGGCACAATAGTATTGTCCATTGTCAACATAAAAAATATAGACAATCTTATTTGTTGCGTGCGAGTGGCCTAATAATAAATACAACATAATATTTTACCACACTTTCACATTACAATCATTGAAAGAACAAAGTCATACATTGATATGAATACGAGTATATGGAAGAAGCACAGTGTCACTAACGTAAAAACATAAGTCAAAGTATACTTACTTTGGAAATATTTAAAATATGGATTTAATTTGTACAGTTACAGCTACACAGTTGTCCTATTGGTATCACCAGCTAATCTATTCACAATCCCACTGATCACTGGGAAGTTCAGCACGGAGCCGAGCACAGGAACTCTCCGTAAGAAGTTTATAGCCACCGGGAAGAACCCGCTGAATAATAGAACAAACCCGTAGGTTTCGGCAATCATCCCAACAATTGGCCAGCCGAGCAGCACAACGATGATCCCGCCAAAAAAGGCAATCGACGCCTTGACTTTGTGCTTTTGGAAGAAGAATCTAAAAGTTCTTTCTAAACCTATAACACAGGCGAGGCCACAAATGAAAAGGATATTCCCAATAGCCAGTAAACCCTTGTCAAATAAAAGTAACACCCCCAAAAACAGGAATGTTAACCCGAACCCGGCCAAACCAACGCCAATTTTTTGAGTGTCTGTTATTTCAAACATTTTGGCGAATTTATCTTAGAAAAAAGTAAAATAATAAAATAGTCAATTAATGACAGGAGAGTCCATAACCTTTCATTAGTTCCACGTCATTCGACGAAAAAAATATATTCACACCCTACTTTATGCTTGTAAACAAGATATAAATTATTGCATTTTGTACTCTAAAATGATTTTTAAACACGAAACCGATACGAAATACGCGAAAATTCGTCCAAAACTGACTAAACAGCCGAATTGCCGAAATTCGCTGATTTCAATCTTCCTCTATTGACAACACTCGCCACAGATAAAACGTAAATACTATAGGTTTTCTCATTTCTGGTTTTTCACGAGTTGAAAAGTTCACAAAGCTAGAGTAGTACCTACCTGCGTTCTATTTTGTGAGGCTGTTGATTCATAATGACCATAATATTTCATACAACATTGATAAGACGCTAATTTGATATGACGGTGCGTCGGGCAGTAGGTATATTTCTAGGAATAACGCAAAAAGGGAGGAATAGAAATGCGATCTTAGGTAGTTACAAGTAATTTATTTTGATAGTCGTGGGTTTAGTCTTAAAACTAGAGTAAAACTTAATTAGACAATTCAATAAAACTAGATACCGAATTACTTAATTCTACTGTTAAAGTCTTTGTACTTAAAATTAGAGGTTCACTGGTTTAGGTAATTACTTAATTCTACTGTTAAAGTCTTTGTACTTAAAATTAGAGGTTCACTGGCTTAGGCAATGTGGGAGGAATTATCATTAGAGTCAGGCACTTCCCTTTTTGGTGATGGATGTCCAGGGTCCAGTGGCTGCGTTGTATGTAGAGTCCTCGCATTCGCACTACGTATTCGTGTACCTCCGGATCGGGAGTAGGTGCAACGCGGCGATAATCAGAGGCATGGGCGGTCTCCGATGTTGATCTCCGAAGGGCGAAGATCAGTTACTTCCTTCTGGGATGGAAGCGTAGAATTCCCTCGTCGTCAGAGGACCTGGGCGGCCTCTCAAAGGAGCGAGAATTGGAACCTTCCTGGGCGGAAGGTTTCACTTGGCTGTGGGTCCTGGGCGGACTACTGCAACCGACTCTCCGTCCTGGGCGGACTCTTGCAATCCTCGGTGGAAGACTGCACGCGACTTGTGCTTCCTGGGTGGAAGCTTTCACTCGCCTCTCCGTCCTGGGCGGACTCTGGCAATCGACTGTCTCCTAGAGCCCACTGTCCTTCTCTCTACCTGTCTACCTGTATTGTTCAGCGGTCGTTCCATCAGCGGCTCAATTCCTTTGAGGGGATTATTGCCGTCCCATAAAATCACAAAGGAATTGCGGAATTTCCCAAAATAGCAGTTAAGATTATATTATTTTAGTTACGATTTTTCCTAACAATAGGTTCGGCTAGCCTTTGTACTAAATTCATTTTATGGCCGGTCTAATCTGGGAATTCCTATTATTTAAAATGCACATTTTAAATCTAAATATTTCGGTGAATTCGGTCAATTATTTTAGGTGATTACAAAAGGCTATATCAAATTAATGCAATGTGTTATAATTCTAGGAATAACGCAAAAGGGTTAGGAACTGAAAAGCAATTTAGGTATTTACAACAAGTCATTTATTTTGATAATCGTGGGGATAGTCTTAAACTAAAGTTAATCTTAATTAGACACAAAATTTCAATAAAACTAGAAAGGCAAGTACTTAAATCTACTTGTAAAGTCTTTGTAATTAAAATTGACTATTTACTTCGTTTATATTTACGTAAAAGTTTATATTCTTAAAACTAGAGATTCACTTGGCTTAATTAGACGGAAAGTTGATTCTTAAAGCTAGAGATTCACTTGGCTTAATTATACGGGAAAGTTGATTCTTAAAATTAAAGATTCACCTGGCTTAATTATACGGGAAAGTTTAGTTATCCTACGTAAAAGTCTTTACGAGAGTATTCACAGGGTGACATGGTGGGAGAATTATATGGTATGAGAGTTCAGAGGCACTTCCCTTTACTGATGGCTATACAGGGTCCAGAGAGCGGCTGGGTATGCAGAGTTCTCACGTTCGCACTAGGTATCCAAGTACCTACGGATCGGGAGTAGGTACAAACGCGGCGATAATCAGAGGCCTGGGCGGTCTCCGGGGTTTGATCTCCGAAGGGCGAAGATCAGTAACTTCCTGGGCGGAAGCGGGGAGTTCACTCGCGGTGCAGAGCCTGGCGACTTCTACGGAAGATCGCCGAAGGGCGAAAACCAGACTTCCTTCTGGGACGGAAGCGTAAAACTCACTCGCGGTGCAGAGCCTGGGCGACTTCTGCAAGTAGATCTCCGAAAGGCGGAGATCGTACTTCCTTCTGGGACGGAAGCGTAACATTCACTGTCTTCAGAGGACCTGGGTGGCCTCTCCGAGGGGCGAGAATAGGTACCTTCCTGGATGGAAGCTTCAAGCCAACTCTCCTTCCTGGTCGGAAGACTACAACTCACTGACCTCTCGTCAGAGAGCCCTATTGCCTGTCTATCTATAGGGATCTTTTAATGACCCGTATTGTTTGGCAGGCTGCTCATTTTTTACACGCTTATTTCCTTTTAGGTTTTATTGCTGTCCTTTTGTAAAATAAAGCCGACTTTCAAAAATAGTATTTAAGGGTATATACTTTACGATGACTCTAAACTTTATGATGGTTTCCGGCTTGAACAACAATATGCGCGGCTAGCCTTTGTGCAATTTTTTATGGCCCGTCTAGTCTGGGAATTATTATTACTTGAAATGCACATTTTAGAAACTAAGTATGTCTGTGAATTCGCTCATTACTTATAGGTATTACAAAGGATATATATCAATGTCCATCAAGACTTGATGTTGTTGTATTATATATGTTGAAACTTATTGACAAAATACATTCATTAAAAAGATGTATGCATCAATAAAGTGACCAAAACATTTTTATCGATTGATGTTAGGCTTGGATTGTTTGGAATGGGTTCCATGATAAATCAACACACAAATGAATCGGCACACTTTTCAAAAGTAATTTTAATTCAAAGTACGAAAAAAAACAACAGCAAAAATTAGACCGAGAACCTAATTTCATCTCATCTAAATTTTTTTTATTTAAAAAAATAACAAATATATTTTTTGAATTGTTTATTCCAGATCTCGGGGAGGATGGTGCAATCACATGAGTTCCTTATAATATAATATGTGTATCAAAATATAACAAAAAAAATTGTAAGGGACAAATACAAAAAAGATTAGATATCATAATAAAAAATATTAAAAAGTAATGACAATATATAAATACATATATCTATATTGGTTAGGGTGGGTTAGATTAGGTTTTCAGGCTAGTTTTCTATCACTTTTAAAAAGTATGCTGGTTTACATGTGTGTTGATTTATTATCCGGTCAACCTCGGAATGAATTGTGGCATCCATTGTAACAACATATTTTTTTATTATTATTTTTACAAATGGGTACTTTTTTTTTGTAGATCAACCAAGGACAAATCCGTAGTAGAAAATTATCATATGTTTCGGCCATTTGTAGGCACTAAATAGCCATATTTTTTTAAAGTCTGAGAGTGATTTTACGAAATTCGTCTCGTTGTGATGTGACAGTATGTCAGTATATATTTGTAATGCAGAAATGTTTTAATTTAATTAGGTTTATGATCTAATAATGTCAATGTATTGAGAAAACACTATATTTATATCCGCCATGGTAAGTTCACTTTGATTTCAATTTTAAATGAAGGTCTTGTTATGCATGCGTTCTAATTATTTGAAGGTTATGTTTTCGTGACAATATTTTTTTGTTCGATTTCATGTTATAAACTTTCTTATTTCCAGTTATTATCGGGAAATATATGCTTACTAATATTATTTTATATTTAGGTAACCTATTCGTGTTGAGTATTCTTTTATAAACAAGTTTCACCATTTTTAGGATTTAGACGAATTCAGTGATGAGGAAGACCGGGAGGCCCGAATGTATGCTATGCTACATTACATAGATAGTGAGATTACCCAGAACTCTGTGCCTCCCAACCAAATCTTTTCAGAAAAGGTTGACTGTAATAATACTAATTTCAGTCTAGGTACGATCAATACCCCCATAACAAATAAGAGTTCTCTTATCATTATTCATTGTGACGAGCCCTGTAACTTAGTAAGCAATAACAATGAAGATGGTGCCGATAACAGCAAACAAATAGAAAAATCGAAGGAGATAAGTAATACGGATTCTGTGGTTGAGAACACAGAAAGTGTATCTATTTCCGAAGTCTCCAAAAGTGTGAGAGCTGCTGATAATCCCAAGCACACCATTAAAATTGATCATTTAAGTACTGGTGAAAGTGGGAAAAAGAAAATATCTCACGCAGGAAGATATTGGGATAACAACAACTCTGAAACTATCGTCAAAGAAGTTAATCTGCCATATCAAAAAGTCAACAAACCTCTTATTAAACAACCTCCATCGGTTCAATCTCCAGATAATGTTGAGGGCCGAAAAAGCGGGACTCTCATTACGCTCACAGATAAGCGTGCCTCCAAACGCAAGACTTCGGAGAATGCTGCTTCAATTCAAAATGATATGCAGCTTAAGCCCATAGCTTCGGCCGCCATAACCGAGCGAAGAAAATCTGTGACAAAACCTTGCAGAGTTATTATAGAAAGCTTGCCAGTTCTGCAAGGTTTTGAAAAAGGCTCCAAGAAGAACTCTTCGTCGCTTCTGCTGACACATGTGGAAAGTATGATTTCTTCCAAAACTAAGAAAAAAAATTCACCCAATAAACCAGCTCCAAGTAAAAAGAGTAAACGCATTTTAGCTGAGGAATACAATGTTATTGCTGCAGATAGAAATAAAACTCTTTTGTTGCTCAAGAGCAGTACTTCATCTAAGAAATCTCCGAGTGCTCGCAGAGGAAACAATACATTTTTAGCCGAAATGAGCCTTAAGAATAAGTATGCAAAAATTGTGAAAAATCCGTTTTCTGTATCCATCAAACAAGATCCAACAATTATTACTTTAGAAAGCAGTGATGAGGATGATGATGTTATAGAGGTAAAGCTCCCTCCCGACCATCCACCCACCATTGAACTGGACAGTTCGGACGAAAGCCATTCCGAAGAGACTCTCGACATTGTAAACTCACAGATTCAGCATGCCATGTCAACCTCCGGCACTCAGACAGATCCTAGCGACAGCGCTCGTAGGAAGGATGGCGTCAGCCCTGTTCCATCCATCGTATCTTCAGTGTCTGATGACTTCATCCAAGGTGATTGTTCCACCTTAAATATATCTCAAGGTTATGATACTTCTAACCTTACTTTTAACTTTGGTCTGCACGGTACAGATCTGTGTGAAGTTCCAATAGATATCACACCCAGTAAATCTGGTAAGAAATCCAAGAAAAATTCTACATGTACAGACACTGAGGATATCATAATAAAATCAACTACCGCCCTGACGACATTAAGTAAGAGTAGTGAAGGCATTCAGCTCCTCGCCGAGTCCCCCAAGGAACCATTGGACACATCGCAGACTGAGAGTGAATGCTTCGCTACTCCGAGAAGTAAAATAAAGAGGCGCAGGTACTCCAAGCCTAAAAGTTACACCGTTCCCGATCAAGCATATGTGACTCCTTCTATAGATGTTTATGAATCAGAAAGCTCTGATATACCGGAAAGTTTAGTTGATGTGCCAATCACACCCGTGTCTAAGAAGAAACGAAAATCATTTTCTGAAAGCTTTTCCAAGGACGACACTGTCAGTTCTACCTCGGGTGTCAATGAAGTTTACTCCACACCTGCAGATGAGGAAGACTCCCTAATAATGGCAAACGTGGTTGGATTACCTTCTCGTTATATAAATAGTGAAGACGACACAGCCTATGTTCTGGATGACGTAAGCCCGGACGATGAAATAGTTCCTTCAACAACGGTTACAAAACACCGTTCCAAGACAGCCAAAACCAGGAAGAGAACAAAACTAGAAAAATGCATTAGGCATATGCATAAATATTACGATACGAACTGGGGAGCAGATTTCGATCACTTGAAGTTAAAACAAGAAATGCCGAGTAAGTACCTTTGTGGTTATTTATATTATTTCACCAAATTACCAATTATTGCACAACAGCCTCTGCAGCATAATAATCTACAACTTTGACTCTGAGTTTACTACAATAACAATTTAATCATTTATCAGTTGCATCTGGGAATCGACCACAGGACCTCTGTCTTACCGGGACAATGCTCTAGTCACTGAGCTAATGAGACCTTTTTATTTTCTGTGTCTTTTACTGTTTCATATTTCATTGGAGATTTTCTAATATTATATTCTTAATTGATTAAATATTACAATAAGATTTATAAGTTATTACAATAAATTGACAATTGACAGAGTGGAAGATACTCTCAGTATCGCCCTGGTGAAAGACCACCATTCAGAATTGAAACGTTGCTTGAAATGGCTTTTAGCCGTGTTTGGTGACCAGATCTGAATAGCCAGGTATTTACCCTTTTCCCCACCTTCCTCTCCCCCTTCTCCTTCCCTCCCCAATACCTTCAGCCTCACAACATTCCCCAATTGGGAATGCCATAGTCTCACTGGCTCCAGACGGTTGGGAGCAGTTGGGACTCTTGTGAGGTATTCATGTAAAAAAAAAAAAAAGCATGCTAAGGAACTCCAGTCCAAAATTTAAATTTTTTTTTTATCAGTACATAAATACCGGTATATTTCGTTTATTTTCTAAGTTAGTTTTCATAGTTAAAATAATTTTCAAAACCCGCCAAAACGCTCCAAATCTATGTCCGGTCGGTTTTGAGGTTATGGAATGTCAAATGTAAAAACAAGTATGAGCTTTACCGTATATATATTCATAGTAAACCATAACTAAACCCTGTCCATCATTAGAATGACCTGTGAGCGCGCATGTCCTGCCCCTTTCCCCCACTACTTTCTCCGCGACTTGGTATCCACGTTAACACATTCAAAAACAGGATTTTTTTTTATTCTGTATTACCTACCTACAAAAACAAATTTAACTCATTTTATACATTTAAATAATTATGGTTATAATATTAAAATATACATATTGCATTTTATGTGTCATCAGGTTCATTAAAACAGCTAGGGAATTAATCCAAAATTGATAATATTATGATAATTTGACTGAACATCCACGGTATGAATGGGTTAATATCTCCGAAACGCGTGTATGGGCGGAGTTACATGGCCGTCGCAGCCGTGCGTGGGAGATGGGACGCATGCGAGGGGGTGGGTATGCGCAGTAGGAACCAAATTTGTAACTGTAGCAGGTTGTTCTTAAGTTAAACTCACAATAGACTTAAGTAATAACATTATATACCTTTTTAGAAACTTTAACTAGAAGAATAATAATAGTATTGAGTATTAACATTATTAAAATATCCATATTGACAATTGGTTTGCTCACGAATACTCTAATTTCTGTTATTAATAAAAGTTTTTTTTTAATATTGAACAACCAAATTAAGTTTAAATTTCGTCAAAACTAAAAAAATACATATTTAAAATACGAGAATTTAAAATAAGAGAATGTATGAGACGTTGTATGAAAGTGAATGAAGCAAGAAGTGTGTGCCAAGATCGAGTTGTTTGGCGGTCCGTCCTCTCTGCCTACCCCTGCGGAGAAACGGCGTGATGGTTAGTTAGTTAGTTAAAATACAAAACAAAATCGAAAAATAAAAATGTCCATACAAATCCAAAAACAGAATGTGACCTCAAATGTTCTAAATGCAATGATACCAACATAATAAGGTGTTTCGATGAGATAATTTTTTATTCACTTTTAAATAACGATTTATAAATTCTACATATAATAAAAGTTATATATTCAGAATCGGCGTTTGCTGATCTATATGAATATATATATATTTAAAGTCATTGTATTTTTCACTGGAGTTCTTTATTCTTAATTTTTTTTTGTATTTTATTTGGACATGCAGTGTATAAATAATTTAACTAAATATTACTAAATAAATATTGATATACAACAACAACACTGTCAAGTGACAGCTGGCTATTTTGCTCCGTCAAAAATCTTTTGTTTTTACTGTTTTTCTGTGCCTAATTAGTAGTGAAATCTGTTTTTTACAGTATTATTCTACCTACTTGGTAGCATAAGCCAACTTCTCTTAAGCGAAACTGCCACAGTGTGACGGTTTTCAGTCGTTTTTGTGAATAACTTCTAGACTATCTCAAATTGTGTTTTGTGCTGTGACAGGAACTTACAGGAATTACACAGTGCCTTTCTTCATTCCGTTCTACTTTATTCATCAAAAAGAAGTGCGACGAAACAAATCCGTTTAAAATAACCAATTTCTCAAATAATTTATCATACATAACCTATAATTGACACAAACTAGCATCGTAAACAAAAAGTCCGCGCAGGCGCACTGTTAAGTGAAAGTGATAAGCTTTTTGCGGTGAACTGAATTTCAGGCGCAGAACTTGCCTACATAATTAACTACGCTTTGGTCAAAGCCATTTTGTGATAATCAGTTTGAGGATAACTAGGCGTAACTCGCCAAACTCCATTTCTCGAGTTTAAAAATTCTGTCTTTTATTTGACACTAGAGCATACTAATTATAGTTTCGCTCTCTATAAAATGGATTTGAAAGAGACCGCTGTCTTGTTTCCGACTGGGACTGACCGATTAAATGAGGCTCGTGCTCTTCAAGATAAAATAAAGAACCTGCTGTCTATCAATATCTTAAACAAAGAACAGCGGACATCCCTTGCGAAGTATGTAAGTGGCATTATGGATCACCTGGAGGCTACGGTGAAGGAATGTACTTCTCCATCGAAGCCAATGGAAACGGTTATCGCAGCTATAAAATCGCTCTCCACCAACGTCACCGAAATCAAAGCTAAACTGGACCACAATAACATAACTTATGCAAATGTCACAGCCAGGCCTAGAACTACGCAACAGAGTCATGCTGTAGTGATCAGCTCTGATGATCCGGGAAAAAATTCTGATTACTTGGACCAACTGATAAAAACGCATGTTGATGTTAGATCTCTTGGTATTGGTGTTGCGGGTATGCGAAAAACTAACAGCGACAAATTAATCTTTAAAATGGCCTCACTACAAGACAAAAACAACTTCAAAGCGGAACTTAGCAAAGGACTCCAGGGACAAATAACAGTGACTGATGGTAAGCAACTCGAACCGCTACTAATTATAAAAGGGCTGATTAAAGGTGCTTCTGATGAAGACCTATTGAAGTCTCTAGAATCCCAAAATAAAGGATGTGAACTAGACTTCAAACAAAAACTCAGAATTAAATATAAAAAAAATCATAGGAACAAACTACTGTGCAACGTTGTCCTTGAAGCGTCACCAAAAAATTGGAAATCTTTGATAAATGCTGGACGAGTAAACGTAGGATATCAACGTCTTGTAGTAGAAGATCAATCACCGGTGATGCAATGCTACCAATGCCTGGGTTTTGGTCACACCCAACGTTTTTGTACAGAGAAGATAACTTGCTTTCACTGTGGAGAAAGTCATAAATATGACACATGTCCCAACAAGGCGAAAGAACCAACGTGCTCAAATTGCACCGGAGTTTCAAGAACCCACCGGGCAACAAATCCAGATTGCCCACTCTGGAAGCTGATGGATGAGCGCTTCAGAGAAAGGATAGACTACGTGGGACACTGCTAAAGGCAACTTCAAGGAAAAAAAATGTTTCAATATACAAGAATACATCACTAAAAGCTCCTGTATGCGTATTATGTACATGAATGCTAGAAGCATTAGAAACAAAATTGACGAAATTGAAGAAACTCTAAAAAACATTTCAGAAACAGTTCATATTCTCGTAATCACGGAAACCTGGCTACGTAAAGGAGAGGAAACTTTTTTCAATATTGCCGACTACTCTGGAAATTTTGTTTCCCGTGAGATGGACAGAGGAGGAGGAGTCGCCATTTACATGCATAATACACTCGACAATAAAAAAATCGAAGAATGCGGCAGTGAAAATACCTTTCTAGGAATTAGGATTACGGCAAAAAATATTAAACCTCTAAATCTGTATGTTTTTTACCGTAAGCCGAACTCAAATATAACAGACTTCTTTGACTCTTTAGAAATAATATTAAATAAAAACAAACAAGACACATTACTTATTGGAGATTTCAATATCGATATTTCAAAAGACACTGATATTGCACGGAAATATATTCACACCTTGAAATCGTATAACTTTTATGTATGTAACACAATATTTCCCACAAGAGTAACTAACAACACCAGTTCGCTAATAGACCACATAATTACAAATAGGACAAATAGTTCCGGAAAAATCTCAAATATTGATGATCCCCTTAGTGACCATAATATACTTATATTGGATTATGAAAATTCCCTAAAAAACCTCCCCAATAACAGATCCGCAAGAAACCTATCAAATGCTTACAAAATAAATTATCAAAAATTAAATAACACACTTAAAACTTGTAAATTTACCCATTCGTCTGACGATGTAAACAAAAATTATAATAACTTCGCTGACTATCTCCAAAATGTTATGAATTCGTGTAAAACAAAACTAAAAACTAATATAGGAGACAAAAGACCTAACAATACTCCATGGTTTGATGCAGAACTTGATAGGCTGATTAAAAAACGAAATAGCATATTTAAACTTTGGAAACGAAATCAAGGAAGTATTCCTTTGACAACAGAAAAAAATAAAGCTCGTAATACTGTCACCAACTATAGAAGATATATTAAAACTAAGTATTATACGAATTTGCTTAATGAAAACATGAATAAGCCACAACGAACATGGAAAACAATTAACTCCATTATATCAAATAGCTCCCGAAACCCAACAATAGCTTGTAAATTGCTAGTCATAAATGACGAAGAAGTAAAAGAACCAAAGGAGATTGCAACCGCTTTCAACACATATTTTCTCTCAGTTGGGGAGAGTCTCGCATCAGTCATAAAAACTTCAAAAACTGATTTAAATACCATCTACACGGCACCTCAAGCAAAACAATCTTTTAACATGATCAGGACAAATAAAACAGAAATCTTACGGATCATATCCAACCTCAAATCTAAAGCGGCAGCTGGTTCCGATGGTATAACCTCTCTCCTTCTCAAAAACTGCAAGGAGGAACTGGTGGATGACCTCGTATTCTTAATAAATCTCTCTCTGTCAAAAGGTATCTTTCCAGACAAACTAAAAGTTGCAAAAATTATTCCTATACATAAAGACGAATGTAAAAAAAATGTCCAAAATTATCGTCCAATCTCTATACTTCCAGCTATCTCCAAAATTTTTGAATGTGTCATCAAAGAAAGACTATTGAAATATCTCGAACAAAACAAAATTCTCACCTCAAAACAATACGGTTTCAGACGACGATCTAACACTAAATGTGCAGCTTTCGATTTCATATCAAATCTGCAGAAACATATTGACCATGGAGATTTTACAGCGGCAATATTTATTGATCTAAAGAAGGCGTTTGACACGGTGGACCATAACGTATTGATCGAAAAACTGAAACATTTGGGTATTGTTGGTACTCCTCTGGAACTTTTCAGATCTTACCTATCAAATCGCTTTTCGGCAGTAGAACTGGGTGGAGAAATGAGTGAATTGGGTGAAATAACATGTGGAGTGCCACAGGGATCAATTCTTGGACCGTTGCTATTTCTAATATATGTTAATGACATAACAAAGTGGGGCATTAAAGGAACTCTTCAACTTTATGCGGACGATACTGTAATTTTTTATAACAAAAAAAACCTAGCGGAACTCGAAATGGAAATGAATGCCGATGTTTCCCATCTCACAACCTGGTTGAGAATAAATAAACTGACCCTTAACGTAAAAAAACGCATTATTTACTATTCGGCAACAAGAAAAATTCCAGCCTCGATATCAAAATTGGTGACAACTGCCTCGAAAAGAAAACGACAACAAAATATTTGGGCCTTATAGTAGATTCTCAACTCTCGTGGGATCTCCACATAAATCATGTAAAGGAGAAAATTACCCCCATAACTGGTGTGCTATATAGACTTCAAGGATTACTACCCATTCCGTTACTAACTGCAGTATATTACGCCATGGTACATTCACACATTTCCTATCTCTGCTGTATCTGGGGCTTTGCCTCGAAGAAATTGATTGCTGATCTGCAGGTGTTTCAAAACCGAGCCCTCAGAAATGTTTTTGGACTTCCATGGGACACTCATGTCAGGGACATCTACTCAGTTTCCGGTATCCTTCCAATCACGATCCTTCCTAAGTATGAAATCACCAGCACCATCCTACAAATTACTCAACAATCAACTCACACTAACGTCAAGCCACTTTACAATCAAGACATCCACAACCACAATACTCGAAATAACAATAAAATCCGCATTCCTCAAACACACACTACAAAATATGGAATAAAATCTTTAAACTACATTGCCTACACACTTTATAATTCGCTTCCAGATATGTACAAAACCATCCAGAAAAATAAAAAATCCCAAAATGATGGTATAAAGGAATACTTTTTAAGGATTTTTTAAAATGAAAATCAGTAAATCCATATTTGTATATTTTGTTGTTCCCTTATATGTTTTCTCTTGTGTGTTGTTCTATTTAACTTGGCCTTATAAAATTATTTCTGTCTGTATGTGAAACTTCTATTTTTGATATTTTGCTGTCAATGTAAAATTGTATGTACTATCTCCTACTTATGTATTGTAAATTCCTCCCGTCCTAAAATGAGTTTTGAAACTCATCGGGATTGCTTTAGCAAGAAATAAATATATAAAATAAAAAAAAAATAAAAAAAAATTGTGTTTTATTAAATGCAAAATGTATGATTAAATTTAGTTTCCTACATTAACATTGCAGAGGACAGAGATTGCTGGGCCCTGGACGCGGCCGACAGAGGAAGACCTAGAAAGGTCATGATAACGTAAGGATTTTTCCTAATAATTTTTGTACTAATTTTTTTCCCCACTAAGTGATATTTGCTTAATTTTCAAAGGTTTGATGATCTTTGTGGCAGAGCTAAAAGCTTCCTGAGTCTGTATGCAGATTCTTGGCTGCCCTCACCCATCGGAAGCCAGCAATTATTTAAGATCGCCAGCTGATCTCTGTTTAATTTTTTCCAACTAACTCACATCAAATGTGATGAACATATGAACATGTCTAAGATTATGAAAGGAAAAACCGACTATGAAAGAGATAGCATGATTCAGTGTTAATATATATGAGCGAAATGTTATCTCGCGTGCATTTCATTACTCGGGATAACCCTTGTAACGTAGTGACAATAAATACGGTAGGATATCTTCTACGGAAAGGTGGGGAAAAAAAATCACATTAAATAAAAGAGTATACATATTCCCACCTCATTCCTGAGTAGAAGATACTCGCTATTGACCTTGTGAGAGACCACCATTCAGAATTGAATGATTTTAGTTATTTAAAAAAAATTTATTTTGTTTGACAAGCCCCCAAAGGGCACACAAACTCCAACGGCTCGGAGGGCTTTTAAGCAGAAAATGAAAGTTTACCCCGTGAGGGTTTCCTCTTGGGGTATGAATAACCTTGTCGAATTTAATGTATTTCAAAAACCCTATCATGTCTGACTACGTCCAAAAGGGATCGAAATGACAATCTAGTCTCCTTCAACGAAAGCAATCTTTTCAACATGCCTTTCATTGATATGCTTGGTGTAACTTTAATTGACCAGCTCAGGCACCAGGCTCCATTGAAGCCAGAGCTAAGTTATCCCCTCAAAAGTTAGGCGTACTGTACATGGCCCGCAGATACTTTAATAGTACACAACTTCTGACCCTGTACAAATCGCAAGTGTGCCCCACTGTTGAATTTGGCTGCCACCTCTGGAGCCCCAAAATACTTGAAAAAACCCTTGACTGCCGAAACAGGCAGTCCGTTAGATAGATTCATTCTCCTATCTCAACAAACGAATTGCAATCTTTAGAGCACAGGCGTCAGGTGAGAATGCTGTCCTTATTCTACTGGTATTTCAATGGAAGATGCTCTGAGGAACTAGCGTCATTTATTTCTTCGGCACCTGTGCATAGTCAGGAAACACGCCAAATGCGCATCCAACATTTGTACACAGTTGACATTTGTCACATGAGAATGGGTCATTTCGAGGACTCGTTCTTGAGTTCAACAGCCCGGCTATGGAACGATTTGCCGGCCTTTGTGTTTCCTCTCTCCTTCTACATGGGTCTCTTCAAGACTCATGTTTACTCCTTCCCCTCCTCAAAAAGACTCCACACAGCATTCTCAAAGATGACATTAGTCCTGAGGAAAATTACTTTCCCCGGGGCCTCCTTTGTGGAGGTGTAAAAAAAAGGAAAATTAATTTAATATTGATATTATGTTCTGCATGTATTTTAGTTTTTATTATTTTGACAGCTGTTTCGGCATTCAAAGCCATTTTCAAACTGTGGTTAGGCCACATTGCGACGACTTATATGTTTTATTATTATGGTTTTTATAATTGGGTGGGGGTAAATAAGATCACAGGTGGTTGCAATGTGGCCTAACCACACTTTGAAAATAGCTTTGGATGCTGAAACAGCTGTCACAATAACGGTGGTGCCATAGTCCCACTGGATCCGGGCAGTTGCGACTATTCCATGCCAGATTGTATCCGTTGCATGATTGGAACTGATTCATTTGAAAGGCCAACTTACTCTACCCGCCCGCCCGCTCTAACTGACATTACATATTTATTTGTTCCAGATGTGGATTTTGCAATAAAACTGGGCACAGATCTGAATTCTGCTACAGGAAGCCCCAGGTGTGCTCCATGTGTGGTACTACTGGCCACAGAGATATCAAGTGTCCCAACAAGATTTGCCTCAATGTAAGTTTCTTTTAGAGTTCACCCGACACCTCTCCATACAAAATCCTAGATACTACCGACACACAAGATCACACAACTGATGTTGTTCAAACAGAATTTCTTACTTGATGGATGTTTGTTTATTTACTTAAGGTCCCATCACCGATGCGCAGGCTGTCCATATAGGTACATAAGCATTTCCTGCCCTACACCTTACTCGCGTAAAATTATTGCAAGATCAATATACACTCTCAATAACACGCCCAAAGTAAGAATCTAAGAGCGCCCCACTAACTGCTCTACTATAAGGTATCAAAGGCAGGTACTGAATATATGCAAAATGGACACACGTAATATTCAGTTGTCTTCATTCGATGCAAGCAATATACTTGTGTGCCTGATTGGTCATTCAAGGATCGACTCGTTTGTGTTACTGTCGAAAAAGGCCATTCCTTTCGGTACAAATCACAAATGTCGCAAACAGTGCCATCTGTTGGTATTTCTATTAATTAGTACAAATTTACTAACAAAATAATTATATTATTATGTTGGCTTTATTTCATGCAATTGTGCAGTCAAAAAAATATGAAATTTTTATATATCGCGTAATTTATTGGCTTGAGATATGCATAAATGGAGCGGTTATTTGGATAGGCAATCCTAACCAATATCGGCTAAAGCCAGCTACTTAGCCATTCTTATTGAATACTTATCGCGTCTGTAGTAAGTTTTTAATATCAATTGATTGGCTGTTTTTTCTACTGCCTATCCTGATTAAAAACTCTTGCACGCCACTGCCGATGCGTTTTGAGTGATCGAATGTCAGTGGCGTCCGGAACGTTGGTGTCCGCAGCTCTCGATGCGACGCATGACCGCGATGAGTAGAGGAACCTTGTTGATATAGAAGTGAGGGTCACGATCATCAGCAGTGAGGAACCGACTAAAGAAGAAGGTTCTTGTCCTTGATAACATTCACAAATGAAAATTCAGAAAAAAACATATTTCCGTTGGTAAAAAAAACTATGCAACGAAATACAAATTTATGATTTCCAACAATATGCCTATAAATACGTCCGTCGCTTTAGGTGCTGTCGAGTGTCATAGCATTTATATAGGAAAGTGTTGGATCACCCCACTGTTTATTTTTGAAAATTTGTTATAATCGATTTTAAGTAACGATTTGGAACTGTAGTAATGTTTTTATTTTTTTTTATTACAGTGTGGCTCTCCCAACTCGGGGTTCACAACATCTTGCGTTCAATGCAGGAATTGGAGGAATGTCTTATGTAAAATATGTCGAGAGTACGGACATCCTTCCCAAAAGTGCCCCGATACCTGGAGGAGATACCACATGACTGTAAGTGTTCGTACACAAGGCTATGCAAGTATCCGATACCTAAGTTGTGTACTCACGTCCCAAGCAACTTGTCACTCACAATCTGTATACATCGCTACTGAAATCACGAGACCCGCATCAGTTTTGGACATTTTAGATTTTAAGCCATTATTAAAACTTCTTTAAACCATAATTTTAATAAATAAATAATAAAAACCATTGGTTTTTATATATTTATGCTATGATATTTATTCATTAAAACAGTGGTATGAACAAAATAATTTTTAATTCAATAGATTTTTTTGGCGTCATAATGAATAAATTAATAAAAATTAATTTGTTTACACCACTGTTTTTAATATGCTATGAAATTGAAGCCTTTCTCATCAGGATACACAGTATACTTAACTTAATATAATTTCTTCAAAAGATTGGTATTCACTTTGTGACGTCATTATTAATAAACGAATTAAAAATTACTTTGTATTCATCACTTTATTAATATATACATATCAACATGTTTCGAAAGCGATGCTTTCCTCATCGGGAATATATAGAATACTAAAAAATAATAATGTCAAGTATAGAATCAGAAAAAGCGTTAATAGTGAAAGCATATATTAATAAAGTGGTGAATACAAAATAATTTTTAATTTATTTCTTAACTTAATAACTTATCCTGATGAGGAAAGCTTCGCTTTCAAAACATGTTGATATTTATATATTAAAAACAGTGGTGGTAAACAAAGTAATTCTTATCAATTAAAATCATTTTTCATTATTTAATAATAATAATTGGATGATTTGTGTAGCGCCCTTTTTGTGAAAAATCACCTCAAGGGCGCTGTACAAATATTACTTCCTATTCTTTATCTAATTATCTACAAACAGATACAGAAAAACATACTTACCTGGCAGGTCGCTTTAGATAAATACAGTTTTATTAGAAAATTTATTTATTTACTATAACGTTCATCAATCTAAGGGCGGGTTGTTTCACAGAATTTGATCAAAATTTCAAAGTTAATATTTAAGTTCTGTGAAAGTTTTACTCAAGTACTATTATTATTACATTATTGGCCAGTTGTATCACCGTGCTTGAATTCTGTAAAACAACCCACCCTAAATAGTGTCGCATTTTGGAATGAATATATGTATATAAAGTCCCGGTGACTTGAGTGGCGAAGACCTCGCAAAACTGGTAGCCGGAGACTGGCATCGCCGACGAGTCGAAACAAAATGTCGGCGACGTGGGCATGTGTACGAACCTCCGTGCAGATGTATTGCGGTAGTCACCAAGATACTTCAGTCGTCAAGTATCGGATACTTGCGATGCCTTGGCCTACGTTACGAAGGGCCCAGGTCACTTGTGGCTCTGAACCATTTATAAATACAGCATTTGAATTTTTCTGTCAATTTAAAGAAAATTAAGGGTAACTTACATCGTTGACCAGATTGTCGAAATTATATTGTGCCAAGTCATACCTTACTAAAACTTCTTTCTCTCAAAATATAATCTTACTAAACTAACCATCACGCCGTTTCTTCGTAAGGGTAGGCAGAAAGGACGGACCGCTAAACAACTCAATCTTGGCATACACTTCTTGCTTCATTCACATTCATACATCGTCTCATACATTCTCTCCTATTATTTTGACTTCTGACATGGCCTGACTCAAGTATTTGATTCACTTGATTGTGCCATGTCTTACTCGGCCGTCCCCGATTTTTTCATATATTCTTCTCCCAGTCACGTCATATATTCTTCTTACACTCCTTTCTTCGTTCATTCGCTCTACGAATATATGCCTAAACCATCTACTTGTCCCTTTCTTATTCTTACTCATTATGCATACATCAGCCCTGCATTCTTTACTAATCTCAATATTTTTCACACAATCAGACATGGTTTTACCACACATTCGCCTCAGAGATTTCTACGGCATTCAGTTTACTTTCAATTGCCAATTCCATGACTCACTGCCATACATTAGGGTTGGTATCAGCACTCCATTGTGGACTGCTAGTTTCTCTTCTTTAGACAACTTTTTGTTAGCGCCAACCGCATTCAGTCCTCCGTTAATGGAGTTTCCTGCATTCACCCTTTCAATATCACTAACAGTCTTTCTATCTGGATGTATTCATTTTATAACTATGTCATACTGTTGGAAATGTGCAATGTCTCCTTTCTAGAAAAAGCATGCATTTTCACATAGATCTAGGTGAGAAATATGCTATTTACATAAATGAAATTGTTTTTTTAATGAAAATATTTATTTTGAATGAAAATATTTATTTTTCCAGATTACCAATGAAGTTCCTCTAATTGAAGATAAAAGGCGGAAGCCCCACTCACAGTTATTCTGCAGTGGCTGCACTAAAAGGGGACACCTCATCATCAACTGCCAAAACTACATTTCGTTTTCTGATTTCACACCTGCTTCGCCGTACATCTTCTGTTACGACCCGGTCATCACCCCCGATGGGGTCCGCGCTCCTCCCAGGGCCCCGCCTATTCCTTCCTTGATGAGTATGGATACCAAGATAAGTAGTCCCAAACCTCCGGGAAGAATAAAAAGTTCTACCGCGCAGGATATTCTTTTACCCAAACGGAACAACCGACTAGAACCGGCTAATGTCGCTGAACGTAATCTCAACATTGAAAATCATGTCACTCCCGGGGTAAATAAAATGGGTTCAATCTCTATCAGTGATAATGAACAGAACAAAGTTGAGGGTTTACAGATAAGCTTTTCAAATACTTCCAATGGTGCAGTTTCTGCTAGAAAAGTTATTGATTTGGACAAGGTCTCTGATTCCCCGAGGGATGAATCTATTACAGTAAATGTGAATTTAGAAAATTCTGCTGCAAACTCAAAAAGTAAAAGTTCTGATTTACAAAGCAGTAATTTAGGAAATAGCACAAATTTGCAAACTCCAAATGATTTTCAAACTAGAGTGAATATTAATCTTGCAGCTAATGATGGTAAAATCAAACTTCGGAATGTTAATCCAACTGCTCTCGAGGATGAAAACAATACAACGTCTCATCTTCTTTTAACACTCGATCATGCCAATAAACTTTCTAATCCTGAAGGTGAGGAATTTCTCAAATATCTCTCTGGTAAATATAAAATTAGAGCCCAAAAATGCGTACTGAAAGTGGGCACGTCTCTTGTTCTAGCGGGTAATGCAGAAAAGCATTTAGATTTTCAGAGTGAAATGCAAACTTGGATGAATGTTCCCATAGGAGTTGATGAAAGATCACCTGTAAACTGTATACCTAAAAGGAGAGAGGAAGCTATTTACATGGTTTCGAGTAACATTCAACTCTTAGAGACAAATTTGGGAAATCCACAACATCTTTTTCAATCCGTTAGAGATACAGAAAATTATATTGCAAAATCTGGATCGAAGAGATTGATCAAAGGTATTAAGTACATTGTACTTTGTAAGAAACTCAATAAGCTCCGCAGATCCCTAAACATGATTCTCATCGGCCAAGCGGGCTTCTGTGGTGGAGCAGAAAATTTAAATAAATTAAATTTACTTGTTAATGACCTTAAAAAAAAAGATTACCAGGAGTTAGACTCTGAAATGAGAGATAAAATCAGCGAGTACTATGAAAGTGTATTCTCTGCAGCACCTCGAGATGACTATCCACAACTGATAGAGCAGTACATCTCTAATTCAAGGACTATGATAACAGCTTCTCCCACCATCCATAAGCCTTCACATAACAAAAAACAACGCACATTATTAACACGAATCCGGGTGGTCATTGAGAGGCTTCTTAAGGCTGCACATGTCCATAAACAGGACAAA
>JAHDVE020012062.1:0-23609 GCA_022606495.2 Halesus radiatus
AAATTATTACTTAGTCCAGGTTGTTAATTTATCAATTATCGTAAGATATTTATCTGTCGTTTTATTTATGTGAATTGTAGAGAATTTATCAGTATTAAAAAGGCGGACATAGCGTCGTTGTCCAAATATATGAAGAGCCGGAAATAATGTATATGATAAGCTATTTAAATGTATTCAATAAGTAGGTTTCGTTGCATTCCTGCGACGTAGATTTTATATAAAGGCCTCCTCCATTGCTTCAATAAGCATCAGAGTATCGTGTATTATTGTGATGATAGATATAAGTTACTTAGTCGCCATCTTATACACTTATGGATGTATTCCCGGTTAATATTTATAATTACTTTTACACTTTTATATCTGTATTATATTATTATCATATTTAAAAAAAACACTAAAAAGACTGACCCCGATCATCTTAGAATGTAAAGTTTCACTTCATCCGCTTTTTAGTGGAAAATACGTTATTCTTTTGGCTTAAGTAATGTACTGTCCTTATCAAGATTAACTTTCTAACACGTGCATGGTTTTATCTTATGTAAAATTAGCAAAGTGTTAACAATGTTAATCTTAGCGTGGTGGTTTACCATCATTACAGAAGTACTGAAATTCCTTACTTTATAATTAAATATTCATTAGATTGTAGAAGGAAATCAGCATATTCATGTAGTATCTCATTATGTTATTTGAATGCTTTTCATATTTAAACAAAATTTTTAAAAAAGGTTCAAAGAAATTCAGCCATATTTCGAATATTTTGTAAAAATTAACGATTCGTATTTTAAAAAATGTTGCAGAAAGATTTCTGACTGGTTGGATTAAATTTGTTTGTTAAACATATCCCTTCAGGCTAATTTCCCATTTCCCTCATTTATATTTCTTATCTAATATTTTATTTATCTACATATGTACAAAATGTTCATATTCTTCTGTTCAACTACGCTTTTATTTGCTTTTTTAGCCAATAGATGAATATTTATATAAGGTTTTATTTATGCTATTTGTTATTATTATTTATAATTGCTATCTACTTCATGTTTTAAACATATTATAAAAATATGTAAATACTTGTAAATTATGTAAATATCTACGTTTAAGGATGCTTGAAAGTGCCATACATAAGACTTATGTTTTCCGGTAGAAAACAAGTACTTTACCCACTTGCTAAATTGCTTTTAATTAAGGCAAATCTTTGCTAGTTCTCACGTGATGTAATATTAACCCCGTGCGTTTCATTAATAAAAAACGTTTGAATTTTGTAGATAATCAAAAGATTCCACTCGTTAAGTTTAACTGATATTCAATGATTTGTCTCTCCGGTTTTCAACTGAAAATATAAGTTTTATGAATGTGAGAAGTGAGTGAAATGTATTTAGATGATATAAGAAACATAACGTTATCTTTAGGTGTTTAACTGTACGAGAGAAAAGTACTCGGATACTTTGAAGTGATCCGTTTAAATAAATGGCCATCGATGTATAAGACTTGTGATGTGAATCACTTTAACAACGTGATTGTCATGGTATTTTTCTAATAAATTATGTCAACACATTAAATTATCAACATGTTTCAATTAAACCTCCTTTATCCTTATATAATCCTTTTTTAGAGACTGCCAAATAATTCCTTCATCTATCCAAGAATCTTCAGCAGAAGAAGGCACAAAATAAGCTTACTAACTTACTTGATTAGATGTACATTATCAAATAAATTGATCTGAAATTAGTCTGCAATAAAGGGATACTATTCAGTTCCAGAGGTTGCATTGTAGTTCCAGTATTCCAAAATTCAATCAAAGAGTAATTGAATAGCCGACTTGTTATCCCCACAACTGAAGACATAAATCAAATAAACCAAAAAACAAACCCGTAAAAGAGAATTTGAAAGGGCCCACTGCACAGAAAGGGATCGATCCCATTCATGGATGCCATACAGTCGAGCGATTCGCCACGCTATGCTGGTAAATTGAACATACAACCGGCCGTTAATTCGACAATATTGGGTATATGTATTAAGACGTCGAACGGAGATGGGCAGAGAATGAGAGAATGGGTGAATGGGAGGGTATACAAGGCACAAAGGCTGCCGGGCAGGATGTCATGCCTGTTTACTGGGAGACCATCAACCACGCCATTGTGCTTTGCGATGTTCTGCCATTCATGCCACAGTGTGAGAAAGTGTCGATTAGATGCGATTAGCCTGATTTTTGATTTGGGTAAAGAGCTTTAAAAAGACACCACAATTTTTTCGTGGGTGTCTTTCCCATAAATACAGCAGATTTAATTTTTTTTTCGTATTTTTCTAAAATCATATCATCTTTACATAAAATACCCCACCCCAAACAGGAAATACACCGAATTAATAATATTTATTATTATTCCGAAAAATTTACATAACATCGTTTAGTAATTGAAGATTTCCCCCGAAGAAGGGACTAATACATTGGGTCAAAAAGATTTTTTTGTGGAATAATGATCTTTATAACATTATGCAGGTACTGGACATATAATTTTTTTTTTCAAACTTTTTTTATTTCTTATAAGTTGCATTACAAGAAAAATTATTAAAGGGTATTCTTGGTCATGGTTACCTTATCAGAGGATTTCTTGCATCTGATAAGGGAGCCACGATTTTAAATTTAGTAGATATAATAATAATAATAATAATTGGATGATTTGTATAGCGCCGTTTTTTTTGAAAAATCACCTCAAGGGCGCTGTACAAATGTTTCTTACCTAATTATATACAAACAGATACAGAAAAGCATACTTACCTGGCAGGTCGCTTCAGATGAACACAGTTTTATTATGTTACATTTATTAGAAGATTGGTGGCACAAGAAGAGTTGGTATTTATTGAGATACTTAGGATTGGAAAGTATTCATAAAATTAATTTTAGGACTCAAAAATATCTATAAAATTACCTTAAAAGGCGTAAGAAGCTTTTAATAAAATTTAACTTTTTATTTTTTATTTTACACTTTGGTTATTTACAGTGTTGCGGGCTGTGGACGCATTTGCGCACCGATGGGTGAATTATTTTATTTTATTAATTTAATGACTTTAGGTAACTACTAACCGGCTAGCCTAGCTAAGCAATTTACAGGTGAATTTCTTCAATTTATAGATACGATTGTCTGAAAAGATGTGTTTTAAGTTTAGTTCTGAATTCTGTTGAGTCTTTGATAATTCTTAAGTCATGCGGCAGTTCATTCCAGGCTTTAGGTCCTGACACTCCGAAAGCACGATCCCCGAACTTAGTATTAGGTGTGCGCTTTGGTTCCTTTGATCTGCCGATAGCTGATGACGATGCTGACCTAAGGGTGGACTGCCGTGAGTTGTTATTTTAGGGAATACACAGTTCTGATAATTATATAATATTTAATAGGCTTCTATTTATAAAATGTTTTGTATGAAATATTTACCTATTTCAGTTTTTTTTAAAGAAGAGTTTAACTTTATTTATTTGTTATAATTGGTCATTAATCCAGCGCTTTTCAATTGGGAGGTTATTGTATTTTTTTTGGCTTGATAAATATAATACTTGATATATATATGGATGTATCCAAAATGGCGTACCCTCACAAGGTCAAATTGGCATCTCTGGCTATTACTAAAGCCCCAAACAAAAGAAAAAAACGGATATCCGACATAGAAACTGGAAGAATATTGTTCTTAACTCCTCTTTTGTTCTTTATGATGCGTGAAACCGTTATTTGCTTCTCCTGAACAAAATTGATCTTTCATGTAGGTCATTCTTCCTTTCAATTAACTCACCGAAAGGGAGAATTTGTATCATTTATCTAAAAATGCATTATAATATTTTTTATTGACTCAAAGTAAGCGATAAGTCGATTTCAAAGAGTCCTAGAAAAGGCATTACAATATTTTAAGAGACGCAGCTTACGCACTAGAAACTAGAATGCATGCACTCCAAGAAGCGAGTAGGCTTCATTCATATTCATACATCGTGACATGGATACTATAAACATGATTCAAATCAAGTATAGTAATATGTTTCACTCGGTACTGCAATGTGACTCCATGCTTCTGTTTCTTACCTACACTTTAAAAAAAAATTATACTAACTTGGGGATGCTGTGTGAGGGTCTTTTAGAGGATAGGAACGAGTGAAGTGAGTCTAAGAGACCCATGTTGAAGGAGGGAGGAAACATAGAGGCTGGCAAATCATTCCACAGCCGAGCTGTTGAACACAAGAAAGAGTCATAGAAGCGACACGCTCTCACGTGGCAAATGTCAATCGTGTACAAATGATGTACGCGCGTTTCGCTTGTTTCCCGACTGTGCCGAAGAGATCAATGATATCCTAAGCGCATCTTCCACTGTAATACCGGCAGAACAAGGACAGCATCTCCACCTGACGTCTGTGGTCCAAAGATTGCAAACCGTTTGTTAAAATAGATGCTTACACCTCAAATAGTTTCCCATACTGAATTGATTTCAAAATGGCTTAGATCTTGTAACCTCTCCTCCGCCTATTGTTCGACTTATCTCTCAGTATTCGTGGATGAATCTGAGGTATGAAGCACGGGGAAGTGGGATGTATATCATGATACTAGAAATAAAACCCTATTTAAAGGAAAAACAATAATGTTTATTGGCTCCATAACCAGATTGTAACGTTAGAGGAAAAAAGAGTAGAGAGGAGGATTAATTTTAAAACGAAACCATTTCCAGAATAAAGGGATGGCTCTTGTGGACAGATTCTTATTCTCAGCATCAGGTAAGGCCGCTACAGTCCTGATGTTCACCGATTCTCACGATCACCATCCGCGAGGTCTATGACGACTCTCGGCAGCGCCATCCGCCACAGCATCTTCCGTGCGGTCCAGACAATAATAGGGGAGGATGCTACCTTTTTGTCCTGTATGGTCGTCGATATAGCCCGTTAATCCTCAGCACGGATTCTTTTTCTAACGCACCTGGCACGCGCGATTGGATTTGATCACTTTACGGAATTGGCCATCCGTAATTAAAAAAACATACCCACTTCGGGTAAATAGGGTAGATGCTCCCTGGCGTCAAACAAAAACAGGAAAACTAATACATAAAAAAAACTCCACTTCAATCACGTCGAGGTCCACCGCCCGTGTCAGGTTATGTCAGGCGCCATCTTGTCTTAGCTCTGTCCCGTCGGATGTCTCCCATAGACATTTTCTCACTAATCTCTTCCGTAGACAATAATAATAATAATAGACGCGGGGTCAGTATTTACGTTACAATCTTTTTGTCTAATCCATCTTTTCTAAATCTATTTAATGAATTCTTTTGAATCCCAGCAATCGTTATTCATTCATTGATGATTTTACCCACATGTCTTTTAGAAAGCATTCATTTCAGAAATCAACTTTATTCTTGCCGTAAACATTCCATTTGGGAATTGATGATAGGTACTTAAAGGAACTTAATTGGGAACATCGATAATAGGTTGACAATATAATGCAAGTTAGTTTGCTCGTTATCATCTTCCTCATCCTAAGCAGATCAAGGTTTTAACATGAACTTCTCAAAGCAAGATTGTATCGAAAAATGCTGTAATTTCATAATAATATGTAAAGGTCTTTTAATTATCGTTTGATTTTGTGGCTTTAATTTTCAATAAATTGACGAGGCCTCACATGTTGGCCGTACCGAAAACGACGAAAAATAAAACAAATCTTCAATCAGCTCTTAATTAAGCCATAAACATTGCAAATTATTCGAAAAACATGTTAATTGGAATGATTTCGAAATCATATTACCCACATCAGATATATCGTTTATTTAGCATGTTCCTAAGAGAGGAAGTATTTCACAGTCATCAGGCTTTTAACTGTGGCCATACAATCACCAGACCTTGCCCCCTAGGGTCCGGGGCCGCCAATTCCCCAACTGAATTCGATCATATTTTCTCGATAAAGTGTGTAAGAAACGTCCTGTCTTTTCTAATCATAATAAAAATGTCAAAATTTGAACGCGTTGAAAAAATCGAGAATCATATTATAATAATAATGTGATACGCCAGGGCTGGTTATTTTAGTAAGACGTTTTCACGAGTAAATAAAACTGGTAGATACTTTGGTAGTTTTAAAGTTTTTATCTAACTAACTAATTAACCATCACGCCGTTTCCCCGCAGGGGTAAGCAGAAAGGACGGACCGTCAAAGAATTCGATTTTGGCATACACTTCTTTCTTTTTTCACATTCATACATCATCTCATACATTCTCTTCTATTATTCCGACTTCTGACATGGCCCGACTCAAGTATTTGATTCACTTCATCGTGCCATGTCTTGTCTCGAGCGTCCCCTGCTTCTTCTTCCATTCACATATGCGTCATATATTCTCCTGACACTCCTTTCTTCGTTCATTCGCGCTACATGTCCAAACCATCTATGCGTCCCTTTCTTAAATCTTGCTCATGACGCTTACGTCAGCCTTGCGTTCTTTACGAATCTCAATATTTTTCACACGATCATAAATGGTTTTACCCCACATTCGCTTCAGAGATCTCATTTGTACGGCATTCAGTTTACTTTCCTCCTTCCTGTGCCAATTCCATGCCTTACTGCAATACATCAGGATTGGTATCAGCACTCCATTGTGGCCTGCTAGCTTCGCTTCTTTGGACAACTTTTTGTTAGCGCCAATCGCGTTCAGTTTTTATCGATGGTAACAAATTTATTTTATTAGCATGTTGTTTAACTGCCTTCCAGACGATCCGGTGGGCCAGTAGTGTGGCCGACGGAAAAAAAATATATTAGCCGAGTTTTTATTTTTTTGACTTGGCAATAATGGAAATACTCCCTGTCTCCGGTGAGCGAAGCGGTTTCGAAATTTGAAATTTCGCTTTGGAAATCGCGCTTTATTTATCGTTAAGCAATTTCCAAAGCGAAATTTCAAATTTCAAGACCGCTTCGCTCAACGGAGACAAAGAGTATTGCCATTATTGCCAAGTCAAAAAATAAAAACTCGGTTAATATTTTTTTTCCATCGGCCACACTACTGGGCCACCCGATCGTCTGGAAGGCATTTTACCCGATGATTTGGCAGTCAGTTTCAAAATGTTGTGTAATTCTCTATGAAAATTAAGTACATAAAGATTTTATTCACGCATCACACTTGGATAAAGACAATCAATTTGATTACGAAACCGTAGTAAAGGTTTTTAAATATTTTCCCTACCCTGCAATATTTTCTGATTCTCATAAAAAATTGCCCAATATCTGACTTTCCACGACAAATTTTATTTTGTTGGACGCGTACGTGAGCAGAAAACGAGTGAAAATAATTGCAAAATTAAGTGTTAAGTGATAAGTTTTAATAATATTTGATTTACATCAGTTTTAATTAGTAGTGCTACTTAACATTTTAACGTGGTAATGTGTATTATATTTCATCTCGTTTACTATTTTGCACCAACGGATTTCATTCTGGTGAGTCCTTATTTTTACACTATTGAGAGTTACATATAATAAATACTTTCATATGAAGAAGTCGTCATATGACATAGTCTTTTTCATTAGAGATTGCTATCCGGATTATCTGGATTTAAAACAAAATCGGATATTTCGCAATGGAAATCCATAAAAAATACGGATTTTTAATATGAAATCCGATTAGCGGGATTAATCCTATTTTATTTTTTATTTATTTGGAACGCAATGTCACGTGAAATGAATAAGTCTAATAGGCTGATAGGCATGTGATGCTTAAAATTTAGACAGTGCAGTAATTCAGTACAGAAGATATGGATGAGAAAAATTGCAATAAATATGTTGTTAACCCAATAACCAAATACAAGATTTAGTACAAAGTAATGTATATATCAGTTAGCCAAAAAAATATTTAACATGAAAGAAAAACTAATATTAAATGTAAGAAAGAGGAGTAGTATAAATATTGTTTTGTCTGAAACTAAAAATATTATAGAATAATGCACTCTAATTAGAGTCAGAAACTACCCCCATTCCGCATTCCTACCCCTTAAAGCAAAATGTTGGTATTTCTTAAGGAAATTTTGCACACATCAAATTTCTGGGTTGGGGTAGGGAGTAAGAGTAGGGGTAGGAGTAGGGGTAGGGTTATGGATTATAAAACTTTCCTTCAAATTTTTAATTACCCCGGGTACTTCAGATAGTCTCTTATATAAAGAAGAATGTCCCTGGTGGGCGGTGTGTGTTTGTTTTTATACAAATCTACAATTTTATTCCGAACTTGATGAAATTTTGCATACCTTTGAAATGTCACTGTCTACATGAGATTTTGAAAACCCCCATCCCCCTTTTCCACCCCTTGAAGAACAATTTTTGTATTTTTTAATGAGATTTTGCCCACTGTCGTTCAAAATAAAAGGAAAATTACTCTGTAAATTTTACTCAATATAGTACATGACCCGGGCAAAGGCGGGTACTCCAACTAGTAATAAATAAATTTCTGTTGACATTTCATGAATGTACCCATTTACTATTCTTTTGATAGTTTTTATTTATTTATTTTGAAACACACATTATTTAACAATAAAATGTAAGGAAGCTTTGACTGCCCAACTAGGAACAAATCCCGTTTTAAGACAATCAAATTGACAAGTTTAGTTCATATTAAGTGCCATTATACAAAAAATAGAACGGAACAAAGGCTAGTATTGCCATTATATGGTAATCTAAAATATCTAGAAAAAAGTATAATAAATAAGTATAAAGGGATGTGAAGAATAACACACAAAAATGTGAAAAAGAATAACATACTCTTGATGAGTGGAAAATTCAATAAGTCACCCTCTTAACATGTTCTAATAATACACTAAGAAACGGTTGTCACCATTTTTTTTTCTCCCCTTAAAATTTTAAATATTTGAATAAGTTTTACCTTTAAAAGAAAAATGGATTTAATCCGGATATCCGGGTTTTGAGATTAACGAAATTCGGAAATCAGGGTTTTTCAAAAATTGCTAGGAAGTTACAATCTCTACTCTGCTTTGATAAAGCTACAGAGCGATACCTGGTTGGCATTAGTATAAATGGTTATTAAAAATGGAGTTGCTGTTTAATTAAATGATTAAGAAATATTTTGTTTAAACCACTATTTAATAAATATATCTTAACATATTTGTTTTTCGTTACTAATATAAATTCTATAATTCGTACATATTTTATTTTTATTCTTATATTGAAAATAATTCATTTACCTTCTCTCACCACTTATTGATAATTTTTGTCTATTTTCTTAATTTGTCCATGCTTATGTTATTATTATTATTATTTTTTCCAGTATATATTGTATCCCTGTGAGGGAACCATTTGTATCAAAACATGTTGGATTATATATTTATTACTTTGTGGTTGAAACAAATTAATTCTGAATCATTTTATATTATTGAAAATTGGAGAAATTCTTGTTTCATTTAAAAAATAAATGCTTTGGGTTTTTTTCTCGAAATATTCTTACTCACTCTAGGATAAGTCCTTAATGTGTTAACGGACACTCCTCAGAGTAAAACGATAACGAACAGAACAGCTCTTAAAATCACATAAGAATTTTAGATCACTTCGATTTATTGATGGCTTTTGAATAAATTACTCTTTTAATATTCTTTGTTTCTATTTCGATCGAAGGTATTCGGTATGTGTCAGTTTGATTTATAACCTAGAAATACCTTCCACCAATACCGTGAATCGAGCATGAAAATGCGTATTTCGGAGAATATTGGAGTATTTAACATATTTTTTACGGGTTAATGATTGCCGGACGGCATACCGATGTCATGAAAAAAGTATCAAAACGTTTTCACCATTATCACTTAATTAATTAATGGTTTTACGACGGGCCCAGGTGGTACAACAGTCATCGTAAATGTTATGTCTTTTTTTGACAATGACTTAAGCAAGGTCGCTTCCGATGATTCGGGCTGTTCGCTGTTCAGGGTGGGCTCGTGGCTATAAATTACCTTTGAATTGTGAATCGCATTAATATGATAATTTATATTTTAACGAGTTAATGTCTGAGGCGCACGCATTAACTCGCATTGTATGGTTTGATTACTAAGTTATTTGATTTAAAATGTTATGCCAAGTGTAAATCAGGAAATCTCTTTATGTCCCACTAAAAACCCGTGGACGGTGTGCTGTCGGGTCATCAAATTTGCATCAATTAACTGAACTAGGTTTATTTAAATATTTTCAGCTCACTACATCTTTTCTTTGATGTCGTGAGCTGAAGCTGAAGTGAAGATGGAGCTTTGAAACATCTATTTCACTTCATGAAATCAAGGGTTGATGCCGATAATCTTTCCCCCGCTCTCATTAAAAACTTCTGTATTAAAAACAATCGCTTACTTCAAATCTAAAATTAGTCTTTAATTTGATTAGTCTTTAAATGTACGGGTTTTGTACCTTATTAAAGGCATGGGGCATGTATATAAAACATTTAACACAGAGATTCGCAATCTTTTTGGGTCCATTGTCCACTTTTCAAGAATGTTTTTCTTCAACACCCCCATATATGATAATAAGACAAGCTTGTATTATAATTTTATTAAAAAATTCACCCGTCCGTATAGATAATACTGCCCGAGAACGAGTCCGAAATGAATTCCATACGTGCATTATGAATTGGGCGACTATGGGACTTTATGTCCTAAGAAATACTTCATACAAAACATACTAGCGGCGATTCAACTCCACGGTCCATTAATATCGCTTGCGAAACATGTTTTGTAACAGAGTGTATGACACGGTCGAGTTTTGATACGCGACGCATGCGATCTGTCGCCGCACGACTAAAGTCGGTAGTAGTCCGATTTGGCGCTAATGTTTTTAGTCACCTGCGACCTATCGAATCAAAAATTTACATGGTCACTTTTTACCGTGCAGCTTCCCCGTACAGCTAAAATTATCTATTCTAAATCCCTCATAAAACGATATATTATTATGATAGCAAAGCGATAAGAATGATGTATTGTAATGCATGGGAAAATATTGAAATTACGTTGCAACTGATTTTATAAGAATTAATTATAACCTTAACCATAGTGTGAAGCAAAAGCAAAGCAGGTTTTCATATAATAAAAACATATTTACGATAGCTGTGCAATAATTTTAAATGCCACATATAAAGAAGACTAAATTGTAAATTTACAAATAAAATGTTGAAATCACGATCAATTTATTTATTTATTTATTCAGTTCAGAAAAATGTTTTCCAGTAAAAACACTTTGACTGTCCGACTTTGAAATTCCCGTTTTGGGAGAGTCATATTAACAAGCTTTGTTCATATTACATAATATATGAGAGAAAAAAATAAACATAGTAAACAACAAAAAACGTATAGATACATTATATAATACATAACAGTTAATTTGATTGAAGTGTAAAGTTAGATGGGATGGATAGAATGTATTTAATATTTTGTATCAAAGACTGAAACGTTTATCAAAAGTGGTGTTTGTTATTAAACAAGGCTGAGAAATAACATGTTAGCATCTATATCTAAAAAAAACAACATTTAAAAAATAAATAATAATTGAAATATTATCTTTTTGCTTATGTACAGTACACAGTGTGTGAACAAAAATGCATGTATACACACACAACACATACGTAAATGTAGATGCACATGTGTATATCTGCATGTAAGGTAGGTTAAAAGTAATAAATAATACTGGACTTGACTAAGTAAAATGTTAATAAAAATAAAAGTAAAGAATATAATGGATATTTTGAATTAAATAAACATATGTGTAATAAATTTAGTTACTAGGTACGTAAACTATATATATAAAAATCAATGTAAGCTTGTTTGTCCTCGATTTTTTAGAAAATTACTAGACCGGTATCGCTGAAAATAGCACAGTTTGTTCTTATTAGTGCCGGGAAGGTTTAGAAAGTAGTTTGAATGAAATCCAATATGCAAAACTGTTGCTATAACGTTTTAAAATGAGTATGAAAAACATTGAACCCGCCATGTTTTATTTAGGTAAGCCCATAGATATAACACTCTGGTTAGCCACAAATTGCATATTCAAACGCCCTTGAGGTGATTTTCCCACGAAAACGGCGCTGTAGAAGTAATCCAATTATTATTATTATTAAAAGAAGAAGGTTTGTTTGGGTAGAATATTTTCAAAATGGAAAACACGTGTAGGTACCTACTTAAGAACTTTATGATTTAGATATATTTTTGAAAAATAACCGTTTGGAATGAAATAAAATATTCAAATGATTGTTTCTTTATTATATAGTTACTTTCGCTGTCAAATCAATTATTGTACCCGAGCAAGGTCGGGTATACATCAGCTAGTTTATTATAAATTTAGTTACTAGGTTCGTAATTATAATTATAATTTCTTATGCCGGTTCTGGTCCAACCGCAAAGTGGTGATGGCTTTCTGATGAAGATATTCGCTGGCGGAAATGATCGCGGGTGGCATCGGTAGGTAAGCAAATCCATATTATATTATAAACATATAAATACTCCATTGCATGTGCGGTCTGAACAGCCGGTTCCTCCCAGCGGGGAGCGTCGAACACCTACTGCAGAGTTTGGGAACCCGCGGCTTGCGAGTGGTTATCAGTTGTTAGGTACGGTGATTCAATATACGAGTATAACAGGAGGTAGCTACGTATCAAGATGTGTAATGATGCTAGTTCTAAGAAAGGTATTAGTTGAAAAGTGTACAGTGTTATAAAAATAATAAGGTTCTTCTCTTTTAATGCGCCGATACGTTATATTTTTTCATAGAATTATCCATGTGGGTTAAGGTTAAACTAAACGTAATACGCGCTCACAGTTGGCGCTAATTTAAAAATTAAAAAAAAAAAAAAAAAACACCGAGTAATGGTCTTCAATTTAGACAATCTGAGAGTATCTACCACACTGGAACATGCAGCATATATACTGTATAAGTATATAAGTTATATAATAATATGTTGTATTTTTATGTGTTTCTTGGAGGACTAGAGATTTCAACTTACAATAACAATTTAATCCATTTAATATTTAAAAAAAAAAAATTGTTTTTATGTGAAGGTTGTACATGTATGTGACTTTAGTAATAAATTTTAAGTATAAAGTATATTATAAAGAGAGTATTTAAGTATAATGCATATTATTATAACAAAAGTATAAAGTCACAGTGTTCATAGTCCTCCTCATTAGGGTTTCCTGTTCTGACTTCTTTCCTGTTCAAATATCCATTTGTCTTAAATTGTTTTTATATAGTTTGCAATTTCATAATCACGCAGTTCTCTCAGCCATGTTTTGACTTTATTTTTAAAGATATTCATTTCTGTATTTTTTTTTTGATTGATTTGGTAAGGCATTATATAGTTTCGCATCATGAAATTTAATATGCCATGTGTACATCCGCCAACAAACAATTCATCTCAATATTTAAAAAATAATTTTCTAAAATATTTTAATTATCTCCATCTGTGAGCGTTTCGTTTAACCTAATTTAAATTCGTTTAAGCGCTTTTTTTCCGCAGCTGTCAATGTGAAAATAAAATGTATTCTTACTGGTTCGAAAGTTTTATTTGCTGTTGTGTATTATTTCACATTTAATTTATATAGCATATTGCAGCATGTTCCAAAGTGGTAGATACTCTCGGTATCGCCAGATACTTCTCCACCCTTTTATCCCCCATCTCCTTTCATTCAATGCGGCCTTCTTACTCAAATTCTATAATTAATTCTAATTCTAAGCCACGTTGGGGGTTCTTATAGGCAAGGTACGTATTTTTAAATTTTCGAAGAAAGCATCACTTTGTGGCTTAACGTTATGCTTAAATGAAAAGAGTTCTTTGTTTAAAACCACTTTATTGAATGTAAGCATATGTCGACCGGTTTCGGCTAATCTTAAATTAAGTAACTGTTTACGGTCCTTAATCATATAAACTAGAGGAGTCCTTTCATCGCATGTGATCCGCTACCCCTCCACTACCTCTCTACTTACCTTTCGGCCTACCCCTCTACTCCCCTCTCTGATGCAATGTATGATATTGCAGTCTCTTTCCCCACTTTTACTTTCTTCATACTTATATATATATCTGTTTATTAAGTTACTTTATATGACCGAAAACCGTGACTTAAGGTTAAATATGTTTAAATTCATCAAAGTGGTTTTAAACAAAGAACTTTTTTTAAATTTATGTCCGGTCAGTGGCGGAGTTGATACCACGTCTGTGTCTCACTCGGGCTTCGTGAGTTCAATTCCTCGACTGGCTAAGTATTTCATCACGGCACAAGTAACATCTTCCGTTTACCGTGATGGTAGTAGGAGATTTTAAAATATTGTCACATTATTCGTAACCCTGGAATGTTAGTCATTCTTTTTTTTTTAATTAAAAAAATTTAAAAAGTGATCAAGTCCAAAATTGGACGTTGGTCGACAAATTTTAAGTTAGGTTATATGATTACGGTCTTGAGGAGGCTAAAAATTAACCAAAACCGGTTGAAATATATATAAATTCAATAAAGTGGTTTAAAAATATATATATATTTTAATTTATCTACTTACTTTTTGCGCTTTATCCCATTCCTTGCAGCAACCTCTTGAATATCTCTGCTATGTCTACCATGAGTATAGATTCTACATAAAAGCTATCATTCAAAATATGCATTTCGCATAAGTGAGTAAGAAACTTAAATCACATCAGTATAAGAAGAAGTTTCAAGCTATTTGCCAAAGTTCGTTCAATCTAACCCGAGGCTAAACTAATAAAATCAAACAGTGTTCCTTAGATTACCAATTCATTACATCCCAACCACACGAGTTTCGAACTTTTCCATTGTATTGCAGCACTGCCTCACCGATACTGACCACAAATGACTATACTCCTTGGAGGCAAGTGGCAACTCGCATGAGTTAGATGGTGACATTATTATGATGATGATGCTGAACGTTGATGTTACCATTGTGGCGAACGTAATTAGAACATAAAGCCTCGCGAAGAAATCTTGCCTTGAAATCCCATAGATAACATACAGGAGGGAAATTATTTTCCTCAGGCCCTCCAGAGTGGAGTTAATAAAAAAATATATACATGCCAGCAATACTTTGTAAATTTCTACTAAACGGATTATATACGATATTAATTAAGGCTTTGTAGTCAGATCGCCCCGACGAAGATGTAAAAAAATGTTACTGACGCACAAATTTATGATAATGAATGCCAGTATTGCCCACTTTAAATATAAAACTAATATTTAATATTATATGGCCGTGCAGACATCAAAACATTAATTTTCATAACGAATGAAATATTACGCTGTCAAACACGCATTGTAATAATTCTGTTATAAAATTCAATGACCGACATCTCTAAATTCCAGATTCTAGAAGGTCAATCGAATTAAGACGTTTCTCTGAGATAACTAGAAAAATTAATAGCCATTCGCCCAGACAAATTACCATAAATTAACAATAATACAGTATAACGGAAATGGCTACGTACCCATGTACATAATTTTGAAACATCATATCGCTACTTCTATTCATTCGACGTTTGTTTACATTGTCTTCCGAGTTTGGTGTTTATTGGGTACATAAAAAAATGTTTTCTTACCGAAAATGTCTCATTTTATTGACTGTTTAGCGATCAGTCTCCCACGTGAGATGTTAACTAAATTCTCAATCTCGGGAAATATACTTAAAACTCAGTAAAACCGTGGAATCTAGCAAATCTCTGAACCATAAGAACACACGAATTTCCATAAAAAATATGATAATCCAAAGCGTCTTTAGTCATTTTGTCTTCATAATGACTGGATTATTTAAATTTTTGGGAATTAAAAAAACTGCGATAGGTACTTAATTTTTTTAAGACAATGTTCAATAGAGGTTTGTTAAATATTTATCATTAGTCTCTACTTATTAAAACACTTGCGCGAATGTTCTACAGGTTATCATAAAACGCTAATATGCCACGAGCATTATGTAGATAGTTACGTGGGCTCTTGCCCCACCTTTTTTACTGTCCACTGTTTGAGAATTTAGAATGGCTGGTGACAGTAAATATATTTACCAGTTTTATCACCTCCAGAATGGGGAGAATTAAGGAAACTTTGACGTTTGTAATATGACTTTTAACGAGGTAAAATATCGTAGTCACAAGTAATTTATAAAATGAATTAAAAATTACTTTATTAATAGATACATATCAACATGTTTCGAAAGCGATGCTTTCCTCATACAGCGATTCTATATATTCCTGATAAGGAAAGCATAGAATCGTGACATATAATAGAAAAGTAAAACAATATTATAACACAAATCGTTATGGATATATTATCCAATCTACAATATTACATATTGTAGGATTCATCAAAGTGCTGGTATAGATGACGCTCGACTGTATAAATGGAGTCAGCAAATACATCAACTACATCTCCAAACCTGTTGCACAGATCATAAATCCTATTGGTCAATGAATTAGACTGCTATTTGGTTGGGTAAGTGTTGCAGAAAAATGTTACAGTTTGTCTTGTGTTCCTCGTCGGTATCAGGAATATATAGAATCGCTATATGAGGAAAGCATCGCTTTCGAAACATGTTGATATGTATATATTGATATCGATTGCATCTGATTACGCTGTCTGACAGGAGAATTATGTCAGACCTAATTTTAACATATTGAATCATTAACAGCCTAATTGACAGCCCTGCCATCCTCGCCACTTTTAAATTAAATGTGCCGACGAGGAACACAAAACAAACTGAAACATTTTTCTGCAACACTTACACAACCAACAGTCTCATTCATTAACCAATTGGATGCATGATCTGGGAAACAGGTTTGGAGGTTTTGTTGATGTATTTGCTGACTCCATTTATACAGTAAAGCGTCATCTATACCAGGACTTTGATGAATCCTACAATATGTAATATTGTTGATTGGATAATATATCCATAACGATTTGTGTTATAATATTGTTTTACTTTTCTATTATATGTCACTATTAAACATTTGAAAAAGATTGTTCATTACTTTATGGTTAATAATCTCTACTCGTATGTACTTGCATGTATTTTTGATAGCGCTTTTAATATGTTCTAAAATCAATGTAAAAATCCAGATGGACGAAATAATCAAATAAATAATGTGGTGAATACAAAGTAATTTTTAAATCATTTATTAATAATGACGCCACAAAGTGAATAAAAATCTTTTGAAGAAATTACAAGTTATTAAATTCACAAAGTGAATACGTGACACGTAATAATATACATTTTGCTTCCACAGTAAATTTAAACACACTCATCTCTGAAAATCTGTAAAGGGGAGTGATTTTTACAAATTTTCTCGATTTTCCACAATGATGATTTTTTATTTGGTTCTTACATCTATTTTATAAACAATGATCTCGTATATAAATATTGCGTTGCGGAAGAAAAGGGTCTCCTTCCAGGATGAAGATACCTTATTTCAGTATTTTTCCAAGGGAAAACATGTTGGTAATTCTCTTTTTTTTTATTCAGAAAAATCTGCAAAAAATCACTCTACGTCCCTGTGAAGAAGTTGGTCATTGATAGAATAATTTTATTTTTCTCTAATATACTTCAAAGATTTAATCATCATGAGTTAGTAATTTTTTCCTTCAAAATTTATGATTATATCCCTATTAATTAATGTTTTAGTTTAGCCAGAGTGTAATATAATTTATACCTTTTATTCGTTAATCAAAGAATTAATTTTAATTTGTATCACTTGAAGTATCTATACTGGAATATCTCTGGAATGCGCATTAAAAAGTCATCTTATTACCGGAAATACTAGACCTGATGGAAAATGGTGAAATAACAACATCATTCTTAATAGACTTTTAAATAAAATTATTCGCTGCCAGTTATAAGTGTTGTGATGCTGATTGTTCAGTTTGATTGCTGAGGTAAAACAAACACAAATAAGGCACACATGTAGGCAAATGTGTGTCTATTAATTATTTATTTAATGATCATTCAATCGAGTAATTTATTAAAAATAGTTTTACAGCTTGCCTTTTGTGTATTTACTTGTACGTACGAGGTACTCCATTTTAATATACGTTTTATTTATTAATAATTATTATTTGTTTAAAACCAATGTATTTAATATCTAAATATCATATATTATTTTATCAAATTTATTTTATTCAACTTGTACAAAGATTTATAACAATCTAACTCAATATAATTGTACCGTTTATCCAGTGTTCGCGCAATGCGAAAAAACCCGTTAACGCGTTAAAGGACATTAAAAAAATCGATTTTTTGATCCACCGTATTCAGGAAGTACGTAACTCTCCCCACAGGTGAATTCATTAATACGTTTGAGCGGTTCGCTCGTATGTACGGTATAAAATTATGTATTCACCGCTTCTTAGTATATTCACATTATCAAAACAATATAAAAAAATTAAATCAATCAATTAAGAAAACATTATCAGTTAAATACGAGGAAATACATTATAATTGTGGAAACCTCACACAATTCGGAATTTCAATTGTTTTCTAATCAAATCGGTTTTACCGATAACAAATGATTATTTTTAAAAATTCCTTCAAATTAGAATGGGGGTGGGAGTGAATAAAATCATATAATAAAAATAAAATAAATTAGTCGTCACAATGTGGATTAACCGCAGTTTGAAAATGGCCTTAAACGCCGAAACAGCTGTTACAATAATAAAAACTAAAAATGTTTGCAAAAATTAATAATAACATTATTAGATTTGATTTTTGTTAAATAAAGAAATAAATTAAACGGAGTTCTACGAATTAAACACAAAAACAATTAATAAATTAAGTAATGATTTTTGGTTAAGGTAGTTTGCCACCATACGAGTCGGTATCCCTCTATATCCTTAGCGTCTTCGGGAATTTTTTTAACCCCTTTTCCCAACTACTCTCTCATAAGTTATGCTCCGGGCTGCTGGTGCAATGCTGTTCTAGAAAGAGTGACGAGAACCAAAGGCCGCTCTGCGTTGGTTCAGAGAGACTGCCTCGGGGTTGTAGCGATTATCTGTCCTGGAATATTATTTTATATTTACTTTTATTATGTTTTACTTTTCGGCTTAATTAGTGCACTCCCCGACTCCCACATTCCAATTTAGATTACTCCGGATAGTGAACAAGAGGAGCTGCTAAGAATTATGCCAAGTCATTCATAAGTGTCTGTAATGCTTGTGTGACTAACCCCCTTCTATACGAAAGCTCTGCAGGGACACTTGAGAGTTTAGAGACTTTCACAATTTTAGCTTCGTTTAAATAAAAAAAAAATCGAGTCCTCGACGTTCATCCTGAAGGAGTAACCATAAGTTACTTATACCGGGGTGGGAAAGTGGCGGACAACCTCAATTAAACGACTCGTTGACAGTTGTAAATGCGGGAATAATGAGAAGTCAATTTTTCTTAAATCAACTCCTACATATCCAATATAGCCATAAGGAAATAATTACAACAATATATCTATTTACACATACGTTTTATTACTTATCCAGCACTTCTAAAAAATGTGTTTTAATTTTGTAATACAATATATCACCGCAAAAGATGGACATCTTAGTGGCATATTCAAAAATTTGTATTATTTCCTACTCGTACCCAATACATTGGTAGTATTTTGCACTCTAAAATTATCCCTGTAGAGTGAATCATTTGAAACGCTATTATAAAATTTAAAAAATACATATTTTGTTTGATCATAAGACAGGCTTATGTTACAGATAAGTTCATTGGTCTCCTTTTTTAATAGTGATATATTATTTATTAAAAAAGTTGGACAGCGATGTTCACTGAGTGAAATGTAGAATTTTAATTAAATCCCTCTTTTATTAAATTCGTGTGTCGTGTCCATTGATCTACCTGTGTATCTCCAGTTTCGTCGAATTTAATCTCAGAACCATATTATTTCTATACGAAATGAGAGAAAGAGCGGGAGCGTTGGCATTAGATTTGGCGTTGAATGAATTTTAGAAGGTTTTTGATCTAGAGTTCACTACCCTTTCTCAAATTCAATAAATATGTATGCGAAAAGAGGCATTAGCTCAGAATGCCTATAAGTAATTTAAATACTATATGTTTCTCAGGTTTTCTATGGAGTATTTGAAGAGTTTTAATTTGATATTTTTATATGAGTATGTTGCCATGCAAGAACGGATAAGTATGTTAATAGTAATTAGATGATTCGTATAGCACCGGTTTATTCACCTTAAGGGCGCTGTACAAATATTACTTGCTATTTTCTATCTAATTATGTACAAACAGATACAGAAAAAAAACACTTACCTGACAGGTCACTTCAGATGTACACAGTTTTATTAGAAAATTTAAGTATAGAGATATGATTTTTACAGTTGCTATTTTATCCTCCTTTTCTATTGATGCTACATTTATTAGAAGATTGGTGGCATAAGAAGAGTTAATATTTATTTGAAATTGTTACCTAAGTAGCTACTAGTAGTTAGTACCTACCAGTGGTGTGTATTGATCTTTTTTATAGTTTTATTTTACTATGACCAATTGTTTGCTTTATACAGTTTTTCAAGTTCCGGTATTAATTGTTCGTTGAACAATTAAAAACAGCCATTTTATTATCATTTCTTCAAGATTGGTATTCATTCACCTTTTGGCGTCATTTCAATGAATTAAAAAATACAACGAAATCATCACTTTATTAATATATGCATATTAACATGCTTTCCTCATCAGTAATAAAAGTATACTGTATATCGCGAGGAAGATACTATTTTTATAATGCATGAAACAGGGCAGATTGCAACAAAAAACTAGAAATTTGTTAAGTAGAAACCTTTTATGAGGGCAGACCGATAGCAATTTTTAATAAATTTTTACGTTCCATTTTCTCAAGGACCAGGTAGGCACATCTTTTTAGTCTCCGTGAACTGCACGCCACTGATAATACGTTATTTAAAACTAAATTTGCAAATACTAATTTGGATTGTGAACGCGATCTTAATGCAATAAAAGGTAGTGCACTTCGCGATAAAGATTTCAAATTACATAACAATAGATTATAATCAAGTTCAACAAACTAGAATTCCCTTTGTTGTGTCTTTCAACTTTGAAATCAGATCTCAAGGCCAGTATGTGGTTCAGTTTCCACAATATGCTGTTGCGAACTGGGAGACTGTAGACTCTACTGTGTAATAATAATGATAGTATAAAATATATATCATTATGGCCAGTTCACCGTCTGAGACCGACCGTATCAAGGACAAAAAATAGCGCTCACGTGTCAAAGCGAAATGTGAACCACCTCTAACTCTGTGAAAATTAGCGCAAAATGAGAAAGGCTCGCATTTCCGTCTCAAGACATTGTGTCTCTCTGACGGTTTGCCGATTGACGCAGTCGTCTCAGAAGTCAAACAATATGAAGAAGCCGACATAGATAATGTAATATTTACAAGGCTTGAAAATATAAACGGTTTATTCAAATAAACATTTACATTTTTAGCAAAACAAAAAATATGTGTTTGGTACAGACCAAACATATATTTTTTGTTTTGTTAAAATGAGTGTTGTTTTTTTATGCATTATGAGTGCCTCTCAGAATAAAAAGAAACTATTTGAGTAGTGAACAGAGCTAAATATTACAAAAACTCAATGCCAAAAACCATATTAATTATACCAATAATTATCATTATATTGAAATACCGGTAATAAGAGGATTAACTCGCTCAACATTGTATCACTTCTATATACATAAATACACACTTCACCACAATCTATACACCTGCTCTGATGATTGACACTGTAACGCTATAAGAAACGTTGGCTAAAGAAGAAGGAAGCGCAACACGGCATAATATCCTCAAAGCTGTTCAAGAAAATTACAAACGTATTTCTTACTCTTTTTGCTGAAATGTGGTGTCCATATTTTCTGTAGTTTTTACTTCATTCCTTACCATCGTATTTCAATTATTTTAACCCAATATTACATGGAATAGTAAGTTAGCATTGAAGTTCAACAACGTACTGAAAAACTCTCTTAATATACCCGTGCAAAAAGGTCTAGTAATATTAAATTGAATAAATGTAAAGTTTTGTAATACGATTGAGTGATGTTTGAGAATGTCCTCGAAGGGGGAATAGGCTGTATTACAAAAACCATGTAGAGGTACATTAGTTATACTAAAAACAATTTAAATGGAATAGTACAACTTAAAGATATACGTTTCATTAATAAAAATACAACCACTGTTTTCCGTTAAAAGATAATATTTTAAATCACATATTAAATCTGCGGCTGCATTTCAAACTAGAATAAATTAATATTTCTAAATTCGGTTCGCGGCGCAACTCATTAATCTCTATCTCTATATATAAAAATGAATGTTTTTCTGTGTGTCCTCGATTTTCTCGTGCATATAATCACAGTTTGTTTTTATTATTCTCGGGAAGATTTACAGAGTAGTTTCAATGATATCAAATATCTAAAACTGTTGCTATAACGTTTGAAAATCAGTTTTTAAAACTTTGAACTTGCTATGTTGTATTGAGGATAGCCCATAGATATAACACTCTGGTTAGCCACAGATTACATATTAAAAAGATGGTTTGTTTGGATAGAATACATTAAAAATTGAAAACACAAGTAGCTACGTAGGAAGTTTATATTTGGAAATATTTTGAAAAAATAAATGCTTGGAATGAAATAAAAAAAATAAAATATTTCTTTGTTTCTTTGTTCCTTTATTTTATCAATTATGGCACCCAAACGACAAGCAAGAATTCACAATATCATAACTTTTTTCCAAAAAAAAAAATCCCGAGCAAGGCTGGGTACACATCAGCTCGTATAAGATAAAATGTCTTAAAGTGGTTTCTTAATCCAAAATTTCGCCATACGATAGACTTATTTTTCAGTTACAACCAGCTATAACCAGCCATGAATCTATAAAGCACGTAGGATAATAATTTAACGGTTTGTAAGGCCAGACTAGATCGGTTTATTTTTGTTTAGGAGACATGAGAAGGGTATTAATATTAATACCTAATTAATAAAAAATGCAAAAGGATCATTCCGGATTAGAAAACAGCATTCTTCGTTTTAATTAACAAGGCTTTTTAACATGACAGATAAAGCATAATCTCACACGTAAAAAAGAACTCCAGTCCAATTTTTATCAATAATGCCGTTATAACTTAAATACAAGCATAATTCGTTTTTTTCTAAAGTTAGTTTTCATAGTTAAAATAATTTTCAAAGTGTCAAAACGCATAAAATCTATGGCCGGTCGGTTTTGATCAGTTTTTAGGTTAGAATGTCAAATGTCAAAACAAGGATGAGCTTTAACGTACATAATTTTATATTCTATTCGTGTAAAGCCATAACTAAGCATAAGTAATAAAATTATATACCTTTTTAGAAACTATAACTTAATGAATAATAATAGTAGTGGGCATTGATATTATCATAATATCCGTATTGATAATTGGTTTGCTCATGAATACTCTTATTTTTTCATTAATAACAGTTTTTATACAGCTTAAAGTCACCCAAATTAAGTATAAATTTCGCCAAAACTAAAAAAATACTTATTTAAAATACAAAACAAAAGCGTATTTTCATACTAATCCAAAAACAGAATGCGCACGTGACGTCAGAT
>JAHDVE020012063.1:0-150719 GCA_022606495.2 Halesus radiatus
TTTAAGGTTATGTGACGAAAACTATTGAGGCTATCTCTTGTAAGATAAAAGTTCCATATGGGTGAATAAGTTTTTGCTAGGTTTTAACATTATTTAGCGGACGACTAAAACTCTCACCCTGGCTAACGTATTCGACAGATTAATATTCGTGATTTTTGGGTTCGGAATTTGAATGGAAACGTGAGACGAAGACAGGCGGAAATCCCCGAAGACCACCGGAACAGAGGCGCCGTCATAAAATATTAAACGATTTTCAACCAATTTAGTTCGTTCTAACATCCGTCCATGATGTTATATAAAAAGGATTTTAAAGTGGTTGCTTAATAAATTTTCATATTTTTTTTACATTTCACGCAATTGCGAAGCTGTTTCAAATGTGCATCAATATATATGCAGTGAGTTTAGCGGTTCTCTAAACTGACCAAATATAAGATTTAAAAATTAAAATTAAAATCTGACGACATTCCCTGACCAAGCGGTTAAGATCCCCGGCTACGAATCCAAAGGTCAAAGGCTCGTTCAAATCCCGGCGTATGAAAATATTTTTTTGTTTAAATAAAGTCGTTTTAGGTAATTTTTTTTACAGTAACTTCACACAGGGGGCCCTGAGAGAAAATTTTTCCTTCAAGGCCTACCTTTGGGGGTGCTGTGTGGAGGGTCTTTTAGAGAAGGGAAAGGAGTGAACCTGGGTCTTGAAGAAATCCGTGTTTTAGGAGGGAGGAAACACAGAGGTTCGGCAGATTATTCCACAGCCGAGCTTTTGAACACATGAACAAGCCGTTGTCATGTGGCAAATGTCAACCTTGTGCAAATGTTAGGCGCGCGTTGGGCGTGTTTCCCGACTATACACCGGTGCCGAAAGGATAAACGACGCTAGTTCGTCAGAGCATTTTTCATTGAAAATAAGAACAAGTGTCCTCCAAAGATTTCAATCCGTTTGTAAAGATAGGCGAATCTATCAAACGGACTGTCCGTTTCCGCACAGAGTCAAGGGTTTTTTTCAGATATTTTGGGGCTCCTGATCAGAGATGGCTGCTGGCTGCAGTAGAGCGCACTTGCGATTTGTACAAGGTCAGCTGTGTACAGTTGCGCACTATCTGCAGTATCTGCGGGCTCTCTAAAGTATTTCGAGCTTCTGAGAGGATAACTTTACTCTGGCTTCGATCTGAACCAATCACATAATTTTACACCAACCATATCAATGCAGGGTTTGTTGGGAAGATTGTTCCATTAGGATACTAGATTATCATTTTGATCCTTTTTAGAAGTAGTCAGGCATGTTTGGGTATTTGAAACATCGAAGTCAAATAAGAAATGTGCTTTACATTTCTGAGTAGAAAATACTCAGAATCGCACTGGTGAAAACCCATCTTTCAGAATCAAAAAGTGTCTTTAAATAACTTGTTTCTACATTCTTCTTCCCAGCAGGTAAGAAAGAGATGGGCAGTTTACAATTTAGTCCCACTGGCGTAGAATATTTGGGTGTCCTGTAGTAAAAACAAAAACGATGTTTTTATATTTGTGCTTCTCTCGCGGTTCAAATCTGAAAAAGAAAACCGCAAAAAGGATTGTGTACCCAACCTACTAGTTTAAAATGAACCTTGATGCCCTAACAAGAGTTATGCTCTATTTTGTTTATTCCCGTCCGTCACTGAAATAAGGGTCTCCCTTAATGATCGTCACCCGATATACTGGGAATTCATGCGCGTGTGTTTGGGCGTGCATGAGTGTGTGTAAGATTGTACGGTGGCCATCGTGCGTGCGTAATGGATCTGTATTTTGGGAGGGAGGAGGGGAGGGGTTCACCATTAGCACGACTAAGGTTACAATTTACTCGCTTCTAATGATACTACGCGAAATGCAATAATTTATGGCTATACGTACCGTTTTCAAACATCTATTACATTTTAAAAATAAACTGTGTCGAATTTAACACTACAGACGCTATAACGAAGTAAAACTTACTTGCATCAATCATAATTTGTTTTAGATGATTTTCACGTATATTTTTATATTTCGTGTATGCATGTAAATTATAAAACCGTTGTAATTTTGTCGGAATGTTTACAGATTTTTTTATTTTAGCTTTTAAAAAATATCAACCTTAATCAAAGCATAATGTATATCCCATGAGTAGTTTTTTTTATTTAGCGTGTAATTTCCATCTTTTTGGAGACACGTATTTAATTTTTTTTTCTTTCTAGAATGTATATATATATATCGACTGTCCCAACGAACAATGTCGGATGTGTACATGATAAATTCTTATCAGAGCTATTTAAAATTTGTTTCTACGTGTTTAGAGTTTCACGTCTACATTTTTATTGTTTTCAAAATGATGAAATATAGTGTTGTTCTTGATATGTTGCATAAGCCTCTATTTATTTCATTGGAAAAACATAATATTGTAATTACTACAGCTCTGATGTAAAGTTGTCAATTTAAACACCCGATATTGTGAGTTGGGACCTTCGATATATAAATTTTTTTTTATGTTAAAGAAAGACAAACTTTCTCAGATTAAGAATTACCTGTAACTGTCACAGTATAGTGTTTTAATGAAATCAAAGAGGTATCACTTTAAATATTTTTAATATAATACCGTAACGATCCATTTAATTAACAACTTTATGCAGAAAGAAATCTAATAAAATTCAACGATACTTAGCTTGTCAGACACAAGCTGATCTATTGAGTGTTGCTAGTAGTAGAATGTTGCTCGCGCATAAATGCAATTTATCCTTGTTTTAGTGCTTGGCCAAATACCTGACAAAATTTGAAAATCTCCGCCACACTGAGTGGATAATGTTGCTTGTTTCGTGATGGAGGACATAGCAAGCAGAGGAATTGAACTCACGACGCCTGGGTGGGATCCAGATGCAATGCCAACTCAGCCATTGACCGGGCTATATTATCTATGAATAATAATTTTAAAAACAATTATAACTACATAGAGTTTGTCAAAAATATACTAACCTGAATAATTTTTCGAGACTAAAAAAGACCACATTGATGAAAGTCTAATTAAAATACTTGTTTTTTATATTAGGTGAGGTGATTTTAAATATTATATTAACCTATATATATCATTTCTTCAAAAGATAGGTATTCACTTTGTGGCGTCATTATTAATAAACTTATTTAAAAACATCTTTGTATTCACCACTTTATTAACATCCATAGATATCAACATGTTTTGAAAACGATGTTTTCTTCATCTTTCTTCATTTTATATATTCCTGATGAAGATAGCATCGCTTTCGAAACATATTGATATCTGTGTATATTAATAAAGTGGTCAAGACAAAATATTTTTTTAATTAATTTATTGACCTATTATAATTATCTGAGCTTTACCAGGTTCGGTAAAAGCGGTAAAAATAAGGAAAGGCATAATTTTTCACACACCCCTCTCATTCAGTTTCGTGGGCAATTTATGTTTTAAAAAAAAAAGTTTTTTTTTTGAAAACACCACTTTTTTTTACTTCTTCACTTGTGAAGATTGAAACACACCCTTATCACTACACTCCCCGCACTCAGTTTCTTCACATTAGTACAGTTTCCATAAGGCTCTATTCGAGATCAGCTCGAAGCCTCCACCAGCTTACTTGTGTCAATTACTAGCGCTAATTGGGTCAATTGGAGAAAAGGCTCTGCGTTCTCCCACCTCTCCCCACTCCCCTTCTCGGGGCGGGTAATTGGCAAAACGTGTAATCTATTCCTCTTAGCTTTGACGTAGGATGGATCGTGAGAAAAGGGATCAAGATTTTCTTACCGTAACCATAGAAGGATATGCTTCTGAGTTTGTATGCGTAAAACCCGTATTTATAAGTTTATTTTTTTACTCTTCTTTAAAGACATTATCCCGTTAAACTACAATTAAATATTTTGATAGAAAGCAGCCACTTTGTGGTTAGACATATTTAATAAAAATAAAACAATAACTTTGTTTATAACCACGAGAATTTTATTTAATTTCAATACGACCTACCGGTTTCGCTTAACATAAGCATCTTCAGGGTACAAAAATTAAATTGATCAAAAATATAGTGTGTGTTTATATATACAAAATAGAATAAAACAGAACATAACATAGAACAAAGAAAAAATGAGAGCATGAAATAGAAATCTGACATAATAACAGAGAGAAAGAGACAGAAGTGTACATAATGGAATATCAAGGAATACCTGAACAGGTGATTATGGGATACAGGGAAATTTTACGAGATTATAGGAATAATAATGGGCTATTGGACACATTTAGTTGGTTTTTAAGAATTTTATTTTTGGTTTTAACTGCTTTCTTTATTTCGAGTGATTCTAATTATTTAATCTGTTTCCATGGCCATTTTTATGAAGAATATTAGAACCGGTGCTTTGAATGAAGATATGATCTTTATCAATAAGGTGATTGGCGAATTCTGAAAAACCGTTATTATTTAGGCAACTAAGATGTTCTTTAATTCTAATATTGACATTGCGTGTTGTTTTGCCAATATAGAATGCTGAACAATCATTACAATCTAATTTATAGACTCCTGAGTGACTAAGCTTGTCGTATTTATCTTTTGAGTTGATTAAAAATTTACAACTCGTTTCAAAATCAGAAATAACATGTTGAATAAATGAAACACGTTATACTCCAGGGTTCGCTGCCGTATTTATTGTCATATTTTGGTAAAAGCATGCCTTCATTCTTTATGAACCTAGTATTGTACTCATGGTTTACTTTCCTCTTATATTCAGAGTTCTGTACATGTTGATTCAATATTCTATTCCATTATAAGGCAATGAAGTATTTCGTCTCTGCGAGAATATATTTAGTATGGTTTGATTAAACGTACAGTGAATTTGCAATTTATATTTTTATTTTGCTTAGTTCACTAGTCAGACTAGTTAGTAATTTAGAGCAACAAAAGAAATAGAATAAATGAAATTCAAACATTTTTCAGTTCTATCCCACTCACTATGGACAATGGGTAGATGTACATTTTAATTGAGACAGTTTATTTTTTGAATGCATTTATTACATATTTCTCCAAATGATGTAAAATAACTTATTGGAGTGATATTTATTAAATCAGTAATAATTACTTCGTTTAAAACCACTGTATTAATATGTAAATATCTACATACAAAGCTCCTATTTTCAGGATGAAAATATAACAAATCAGAACAAATAAATAAAATTAAACTGTTCTTTAAAAAAACTTACAAACGTAAATATTTCATACAAGACATTTTATAAATAGAAGGAATTTAAATATTATTTCCCTACCAAATTACCAATCGTGGCTCCTTTATCAGACACAAAGACTTTTATTTTATGATTAGGTATACATGACCAAGAATACATTTTAATTAAATATTTCTAAATGCTTGTCACCATTTAAGGGACTGAAGAATAAGAGCTCCCTTTATAATTCCTGCATAACAAAAGTGCAATATCCAATATTTTTAGGACAAATTAGCTATTTTCGGCAAGCTGCCGCATTTTCATAATGAGTTATAGAGCTCTGAAATATCTATTTAATAGTTGATATACTACAAAATATAAGGTAAATTATTATTTCTTACATATTTTCTAATCAGAAAGAAGGTTTCAAAAATATGAAAATACTTATGGAATAAGATTTTAAAAAATCACGCATCGGAGCGCAAATGTGTCCACAGCCCTCAACAGTGTAAATAACATTCACTGTCATTTTATAAATATCCTCCAGTGCTAAAAATTATAAATATTTCAAATAAATACCAACTTCTCATGCCACCTATCTCCTAATAAATATAACATTAATGGAAAAGTGGGATAAAATAGCAACTGTAAAAATCGTATTATCTCTGTTTCTAATAAAACTGTGTTCATCTGAAGCGACCTGCCAGGCAAGTAAGTTTTTTCTGTTTCTGTTTGAATATAATTAGATACAGAATATAAAGTAATATTTAAACAGCACCCTTAAGGTGATTTTTCACAAAAACGGCGTTATAAAAATCATCCAATTATCATTAGTATTAATCCATCCTTTCCACCAAAACCAGTATTTTCATCCGTGTGGTAAAAGAAGAAAAAAACACTGGTACGAAATTTAGCATTTTTATCAAAAAGATATCCTCGAAATGACGATGGTATAATTTTTAGGCTTATCCCCCCTGGGACGCAATCAGCCCAGCTTTCTCCAGTTCATTTAATTGCGTTTTATCTGTCGTCGTCATTCCGACGTGTAAGTCCCCCTAACTATTTAAAATTCCCGAAAGAGCCGAAAGCATCTGACAAGAAGCTTGCAGGAAAAGTCTTCGTTTATTGCCTTATGACAAAAGGAGCGGCTTAGAAAAGTAAAAATGAATAGGTCTTTATAATTTTGCGCCCATAAAAAGCCCAGTTTTATAGTGTGTGTAAATTTCAATTCAGTGATTAAAGGAATCGTTTATTGAGAGATTTAGATGGACTTGGAGAAAGAAATTGATAGAATCATAAATCGTTTTGTAATTTTTTTATGTACAGTGCCAGGGAACATTTCTCCTTCTTCCTGTGTCAACTGAGGTCAGAGGTGAATAAATATGGAGATAATCTTCAGTACCCAGTGAGCGAGCTGCCTATTGCTACTGTAGGGCTTTTATTTATTTATATTTCAAAGAATTGTAATCTTTGTTTTATGAGCTAGTGGTACTTGCTGATAGCGATCTTATATTCAATCTCATTCACTGAGGTAATGGAGGGTATAAGATGGAATTTGGGAGGATATGGAGGGGGCCCACCGGCCGAGGTTGGAGATGGAGGGATTCGAGTTCGATTCTAATTTGGAGTAAAATGTTTTGGCTAAATCTATAATATGTTTTCGGAGTGGCGGAATTTTGAGAGAATCATTAAATTTATTGTGTTACCTTCTCGGGATGCTTTAAACATGAACTACGTAACACCAAGAAAACTATTATCATTGGAATCAAGACCGCGTAGGATTATATTGTTTTTTTGTAGAGCAAAACCAGTGTAAGTATGATTTCAGTTTTGAATAACAGTTCTGAATAACGGGAACAGGGAGAAGAAGGATGCTAGTGAAATCTGCTCAATTAGCAAAGACCTTTTCAAACTACGCTTCTGTTGATTAAATAAAAATACTTTTTTTTAAACACTATTCCCCTTTTTATTTTTGTTCGTGACCGGTTTCGACCTGTGACGTCTATCTTCAGACTGGTGAAAAAAAAGTGTCTTTTACTTAATCATTATAATGTAATTCGACCATGTACGAGTACTTTCAAAAATAGAAATACGCTTCTGTTCTAAATATTGATCTTCCACCAAAAAATCACTTGATTAAAAAAAAACATTCTTGTAAGAAGTGTTTCTAAATACCTACCCACTTTTAATGCAAAGATTAATTTAAAATTTGATAACTCGGTATGTTGAATTTTTAAAAATTATTTATTGTTATTGCACATAAAAAAAAATATCTAGTGTTTTTGAAGTATTCATCCGGAGTAGTCGACACTCTCAGTATCGCCATGGTGAAATACCACCATTCACGATCGAAAAATTTCACTGGTCCCACCGGCTCCGGGCAGTTGGAACTCTTGTACCGAATAAAAAGCAATAATTAAAAACAAAATTTTAGTCACATTTTTAACCTCACATATTTTTAATAGAACATAAATATATACATTGGTTATGGGTATTCTAATACAAACAAAAGTTACCAAAAACATTAAATTCATTGGTTTAAATGGCGTTCACGTGATTAAAAATTAAGAAAATACCTTATGTTGTTAGAACAGTTTTCAGCTGTAAATACCTCACAGAATAGGGAATTTTTAATTATCACAATTATTTTCAAAGTAAATCGGTTTTACCGGTAATTAATCATTTTAAACGCCGTCCTAAAAAAATGGATGAGCGTAAATAAAATCATATTAACAAGTCATCTCAATGTGGCTTAACCACAGCCGGAAACATCTGTAACAATAATTTAAAACAAAAAGACTTGCAGAACTTAATAATAACTTTATTTTTGTAAATTAAATGGAGTTCTACCAATTTAACACAAAAACAATTAATAATTTACAAATTACGATACGAAAAATTGCATTTTTCTCGCATTGCATATTTCTTAACAAAAGTTTAATTGGCACGTGTCATTGGCATCCTTTAGCTGGCTAGTATTCTCAGAGCTTTCATTTCACTATAATTATTGTCAGCCAGTGGAACCACTAGTGCGAGTTTCAGTCAATATTCATTAGGCCAGCTGCCCAGCTAATAGAACTTCAATTAGTTTGATTTGCACGTTTCCCTAATGGATGTCGAATTATAAATCAATTATTTTCAATTGCATTTTAAAGTGCTCTCTCTCTGTAAAGCCAACTCAATAGATCAACTGAATGCAAAATAAGTTTTCAATTTACAGCAATACTTAATTATTAAGCATTCAATAAAATTGGCAAATATTGATTTGATGTTCTGTCATGTGGAAAAGCATTTATAAGAGACTCTAATTTTACTTTTTAAATGACTACGCTATTGGGAATTTAATGATTCAATTTTTGAAACTCTTCGTTTAAATAAAGTGGTTTGACCTTATTTGGTTCCAAACATTATATTGGTTTTTTAATTAAAAAATTGGAATATGTATACGGTGAAAAACGCGGAATCTTATATTTTCACAGTTAAAATTCTCATTATTTTAAAGCTTTTAACCCTAGAATGGAAGCGTTTTACTTAGCCCATTAATGAAAGCGAGAGTATATTTTACTCCCAGATTAAATCAGATGTTTTTCTAGTATCTTTGATTAATATTTTCGGGCAAAATAAACATTGCTATCACTCATTATACATACATGTATTGCTTAATTGTTAAAAAAAAAACATTTTTACATGTTTATTGTGTCTGGTCAGAAAATTAATTGTTACTAAATAGTTCCCACTACACAATGAGACGTAAAATTTCCTCACTGAAAAAAATATTAAACTTACATACGAAAATAGGGCACAACCTGATACTATGAGGACCAACGCATTGCTGAGGAAGGAACTCAAGGAAAGTACATGTTGAAGAAGGCTAGCGCGATCGGTCGACACTTCAGTGAAAAATTAGTTAGAAGATGGACAGAATAAATTTTACCCTTCGGTTCCATTCTAGGGTTAAGTCGGACCATGTCAATATTAAGAATAACAGAAGTGTACTCGTATGTATGTGGCTGTGCAGGAATCTGAATGAAGCAAGCAGTGTGTGCCAAAACAAAGCTGTGTGGCGGTTATCCCCCCAGCTTACCCCTCCGGGGAGACGGCGCTGTATTTCGTTGGTTACATTGTTTTAAAAAAAAATCGATATATAACATATGATCTATTCATAATAATTTAAGACTCGATGAATTAATTGTAATATTATCTCGGGGGTGTGTCAACCGAAGAAGATTGACAAAGATTAATGTTGCATTATTTAACTATGTAATTGTAATAAGGTAATTTATAAAATAATGGGCGCCAAGTCAGACATCGTCACTAAATTTATAGGTAAAGGTAAACCACGGTTATAATCCTATATTATTACCCACATCGCTGAAGAAGTCGCCGTACCAAGTCAATCATTCGGATCCATGGACCAGATTCCTGCAGTAATGTCAACCAAAGACTGATGGGGCCGTCTCGCTCTCCGCTGTCTGTCAAATAAATCTTATTCCTTTCTTTCGATTATAAATTTTAAGTGTTTTTAATCGGTTAAAAGCTTTAGTTAAATCTTAGAAATTATAAAAATAACTTTTGAAGTTGAAAAAATGTATCGACATAGAGATTCACGATGCCAGAGCTCACCGTTTGAGTGGTTTTACTGCTTCAATCAGGTAGATCTAATTTTTTGGTTAAAAATCTTTTTTTTTAAAATTTGTTTTAAGTGAAAAATATTTAATTTAAAAAATATTATTAATTGAGCTAGTTTATATTACATTTTACGTAAATAAATTAATATGTACATGGTTACATTTGATTTCTTATAATATAATATTTTTACAGTTATATCTCCTCGTATATTTTGAGTATTCTATATATTAAACAGTTCTATGATTCTGTTTATCTCATATATGAAAATTTAATTCTGTTTACATTTCTTGTATTATAATTATATACATTTTCACTAAAAACTATTTCATAAATAAATTATTTTAGATCTCGGTTAAATAATTAATAATTCCATAGTGGGGTCGCTCTTTTACATAATACATATACATAATATAGAAAGAATTGAAAGGAAAATTTTATGTTTCATAAATTTTAAAGTAAACATACCCCTAGAGCACAAATTACTCATCGTAAATGAATATTTTAAATTTTCCAACTTTAGAAAACAGATGGAAAATTAACGACCAAATATTTTATTAAAATTCTTAAATTGTAAATTCTACTGTTCTGAACTCGAAACGAACTACAAGACAAACATTAACATTTTATCTATATATATATATAGATAGATAAAAATGGGTAAATAGTTGATTCAAATACTTGATAGTCTAATTTCCACTGATGACAGCTGGTACCCTTCTCATTAACTAAAAACATGTATTTCTTATAATAATATGATAACCAGCCTTGTACTAGCTATTTGTCTTACTTGTAAGCTATTAGTAATAAATTTTAGCTGTAAGGTATTAGTTATAAGTCTAAGTGATAGGTTATATAAATTGGTTGTGAAGTGACCTTCACATGATTTTACCACTAAAATAGCGCTATAGAAGTAATATAATAATAATTATTATTATTAGGCAAGAAACCATTATCTAGGATGAATACGTTAGTTAAACGCTTTTGCAAGTTGCTGGTTCTGATCATCAAGATTCCAAACCTCTTTTTCCCTTCTCCTCACCCTTCGCAATCTCCTTCCACCTCCCTTTATTGTAGATATCTGCGGTGAACATAGTATTTATTCCTTTCCACAAAGTTCGCACTCATATTAAAATCTCTCCACAAAATAATTCCCATTTCAGGGTGACAAAACGTGAGTAAAAAATTTTGATCTTGCAGCTTCAGTAATTCCACCTACAACATCTTAGTCAAATGAACATAGCATTACAAACCTAATTAGCATATCATGTACTGGCACATTATATTCTCCATTATATATTATATGCTTAATATAAGACTTTTCCAAAGAATGTAGTAAACGAAGTTAATTTAAATAATAAATTTGTGTCGGAAATATTTTTATTATCATAGAAACCCTGCTACTCTTTTTAAAATTAAAAAAAATATATATTGGTAAATTTTTACATACATACAATTATATAAACATAGTTACAAAGGTTATAAACATTTTATTTATATATATACAAATTTTTTATTTTCAATTATATATATATATTAAAATATGTATATAAATTTATGTGTACTGTATATATATATAGCTAAAAATCCTTCACAGGCAAGGCCAGTACATGAACATACTTGGTATTTGTTGGTTACAGTAAACAAATTTTTTTTTATTTTTTCATGAAATAATTTTTATTTTTTTATTTTTACATTTGTTTATATATATTTACTCATATACATACATATATGACGTGAGTTTAATTCCTCGGCAAGCTAAGTCCTCCATCACGAGACAAGCAACATCTTCCGTTTTCTGTGATCCGAGTAGGAGATTTTCAAATATTATCAGGTTATTCGTAATCAGGGAATATTTGTCATTCATAAAAAAAATATGTATATATATATGTATACATATTTATATTCCTTATATATATCTTCGCAAGTTTACAAATTAAGGGAGTTTTTTTAAGTCTGTAAAAGAAAACCAGATAAAATGAAATATAAAAATTTTGCTTGTTTATTTTAACTCTTTTTTGTTGAGAGAAAAAACCTGATTTGTATTAATATATGGATATTGAAGGTAAGTTAAATAAGATATTATAAGTTAAATAAAAATAAATAAAAAACTAAAAAAAGGAAATGGGGAAAATATGCAATTATAGCAGGAAAAGGATGATATCTTTGATTTTTATAATATTTTTGTTGGTCCCTATATTGAAAAGCTGCTGTTTAATTTTTCAATGACCTAATCACTTTTGATTATGTCGAAAAGGAATGGAAATTACATACTAATTTCCTTCAACGAATGCAATCTTCCCAGAATGTCGTCCGATGATTTGCTTGACGTAACATAAAGTGACTAGCTCAGGCACGGGGGCCCCATCGAAAACGGAATCAACTCAGCCTCTTAGAAGCTGCAAGTACTATACAGAGTCCGAAGGTACTTTAATAGTACACAATTGCTGACCCTGTATAAATCGCAAGTGTGACCCACTGCCTAATTTTTGCAGTCATCTCTGTTCTGGAGCCCCAAAATACATGAAAAAACGCTTGACTCTGCAGAAACAGGCGGTCCATTTAATAGATTCCCCTACCTTAACAAACGGATGGGAATCTTTAAAGCACAGGCGTCGTGTGGGAATGTTGTCCTTATTCTATCGGTATTTCAATAGAAGATACTCTGAGGAACCAGCATCACTAATCTCTTTAGAACTGTTACATAGTCGGAAATACACCAAACGCGCGCCTAACATTTGTACACAGTTGACATTTGTCACGTAAGATCGAATTATTTCGACGACTTGTTTCTGAGTTTAACAGCCCGACTGTTGAACGATTTGCCGATTTGAAACCGCGTTCTCTGGGTTAGTGATCAAAGATCTTAACGGCTCGACAAGAGAGAAAAGAAAACTCGCTTACTATTAACCCTTTGGAACCCCGAGCTCCCGCGACATAATACTCCCGCAGTAAGCCAAGGGTAAATTTGCGCGAATATTTTGTAAATATGATGTTTTACATAATTCTGCCAGATTACAAGATAACGTGTTTATATATGTATAAAAATTGTTCATATCTGTTATAAATAGTTTCTCCAGAATAGCTATTTACATTCAGAGAAACGATTTGTTGACATTGCCGATCGGATGCGCCGGAGTCTAACGAATACAAATTTCGGATGGGTACTTTAGGCGCACTAACGGTTAAGCCACGGAGGCCATCCGACAATTAGAAGAACTGTTAATTGAACACGGCGAAGAGACGAATGAGATAAAAGTTCTTAAAACCACGAACAATTTAATTAAGGCGTTTAAACACAGGAATATTCTAATTCCACCTTTCAAATGATTTTAGACGAGTTTTTTTTTTAAGAAAGGGGCTTTTAATTGTTAAGAAAATTGAATTTTGTTTTTCGCAGCCCGAATAAAAGTGGAATAATTAATTTCCTGACCTGTTTCAAAGTGGTGATAGCCCTTTGTATAAATGAAATATAGAAATTTAAAAAAAAATACGTCAAGTCTTCATTGAGGTTAATTTTATAGTTTACTTTTGTAAAATGTTACGTAACCTAAAATCATTCTGAAATTGACAACTAAGAACGGAAATATTTGACCGATCTTATCCCAATGAGTTTTTAGACTCACGAGATTTCTATGTAGCAACTTTATGCTATCGATCTAACCCTTTATTATAATTCTTTAAATCTTATTTCTGAAAGCAACAAAGAGCCAAAGTAAACAACTTAAATAAACAAGTCTGAAGTACTTTAAGGTGCCCATCTAGTGCCTCTTCTTTTGGAGATATTTATTAATGATATTGCCGGTGCATTTTCTTACTCGCACTTTTGGATTTTTGCAGATGACAATAAGATCCTTAAAATAATAAAATCTTACTATGACTGTGTTCTTCTTCAACTTTAAATTGACTCATTTAATGATTAGTGCAAAACTCACTGCCTACAACTAAATATTGATAAATGTAAAATTATGTCATATGGTTTGGGTATGTAGAGCGAATGAACGAATAGAGAAGTATAGGGAGAATATATGACTCGAATGTGAATGGAAGAAGAAGCCGGGGACGTCCGAGGAAGATATGGCATGATCAAGTGAATCACATACCACGTGAGTCGGGCCGTGTCAGAAGTCGGAATAACAGACAACAAAGAGAACGTATGAGACGTTGTATGAAAGTGAATGAAGCAAGAAGTGTACTCGTATGCCAAGATCGAGTTGTTTGGCGGCCCGTCCTCTCTGCCTACCCCAGCGGGGAAATGGTGTGATGGTTAGTTAGTTAATTTTTTTTATATGAATACCGCACAAGAGTCCCAACTGCTCCCAACCGTCTGTAGCTACTGAGACTATGGCATTCCCAATTGGGGAATGTTGTGAAGCTGAAGGTATTGGGGAGGGGAAGGAGAAGGGAAAGATAGAGGTGGATAAATACCTGGCTATTCAGATCTGGTCACCAAACACGGCTAAAAGCCATTTCAAGCATCGTTTCAATTGTGTCATTTTACGGAGAAAAAAATCGATTCTATTCGATTATAAATTAAAAAGTGTCTCCGTATCTACTGTCAGATCTATTAAGGATCTTGGTGTCACTTTAGACTAAAAACTTTCTTTCCATGACCACATCAATAATGTCGCTAATAAATCATTAAAACTTCTTGGCTTCATCAATAGAATTGCGTATGACTTATGTTAATGTATTTCAGAATATAAATACCTTAAAGACTTTCTACTGCTCACTAGTTCGTCCTCATCTTGAATATGCCAGTGTCATTTGGTCTCCTTTCTATGCTGTTCATATTCATCATATTGAATCTGTACAACATCGCTTCTTAGGTGGAATGGCATGGAGATTAGGACGAGAAAGAATCAAGTACTCCTTTGTTATAATTGACAAACCATCAACAATTCTAGATTAGAAAAGCGTAAGAATGACTTTGATCTTATTTGGGGTTTAAATGAATTAATTGTATTATTGTCCCATCTTGTTTATTGCAACTCATTCCGTTCAACATTTCTTGTCGTGGACTCAGAAACAATGAATTTCTTTTCCACAATCAACAATACTAATTATGGGTACCATTCTCCACTGTCCAGAATGTCGAAATTTGTTAACTCAAGCCAGAAATAATTTGAACATAATAAAGTTTCTACCAAACAAATAGTGTTTCTTTGTAGCTATTATAGACTGGTTAGTAGCTGATTGGCACAAAGCGTCAGGGTCCAATTTAAACTTTGTGGGTGCTTTAATCTTTTACTAGCTAATAATAATTAATGATCAATTTTTCAGAGCGCCGTTTACTGACTAAAATAACCTCAAGGGAGCTTTACATCTTGTTAAAATTTGTAGTCCGTTGTAAATGCATATGTTTTTAGACTTTTTTAAAGGTTTCGAAATTGCTTTCTTACTTCAAACCAAATGGAAGATCAGTTACATTGAAAGCTCTGTCCTCAAATTTAACAGCATTGAGCACTGAGCGTGAGTTGGCTTTGAGTAAGATTATCCCTCACACAGAGATCAGTCAATGATGGTGCCAGCCCATACAGTGGCGTATACGAGTATACCATTACATAAATTTTAAACTGAACTCTTTCTGTAACTCGAAGCTAGTGATAATTACGTATGTGGGATGTGACAGTATTTGGTGAAACTCTTTCAGTCTGTTCAAATGTACATTAGGCAGACCAGCATACGTACTATTGCAGTAGTCCAATCTGGACTGAGTCTTGGCAGTATCTATTAGGAGACATCTTCTTATGGATTTCAATTGTCTTAGAAAAATACACTAAACTAGATGACTAACTAAGTCATCGATCATTGAACAAGTAATGTTTTCCGCTTTCAATTCAGATAATATAAGAGATTAAAATATTATCGTTTAAAAAAATACTATATATTAATTTTACACAATGATTTACCTAACATTGCACCCTACGTAAAAAGTAGGATCTAACTAGGTATGTATTTTATAAGTAGATAAAGTTTAGGTACTGAATCCACAAAAAGGATAAGTTTTAATACCCTTTTTTATATTCGAGCGTTGTCTTTTTACACAAGTGAATTTTATCTGTCAAAACGAGAGTTTGTTGCTCTCGGGTAATGAATAAAACATTAAGTTTCCAAGGTCTCTGGTTAAGAATTTTGGTCACAATTTTCACAAAGTAGAAAGAATAAATTAAAATAAATATAACATATATTTTGTTCAAATAACTACTGAGCTATGACACCATTTCAATGTAAGTTCAAGCAGAAAATATGAACTGCCGCACAACTGTATCTTGACACACACGTTTAGTTTTGCTTTAATAACATTCATAGATTGTCTCTTTCTTTTGCTATACATGACCCTACTCAAATATTATACCATCAGACTTAAATATTATACAACCCGACTCAAATATTATATGACCCGACACAAATACTTTATGACTTGACACAAATATTATACCATGAGACTTAAATATTATACAACCCGACTCAAATATTATATGACCCGACACAAATACTATATGACCTGACACAAATATTATAAGTCCAGACTCAAATATCATGTGACCCGACTCAAATATTATATGACCCGACACAAATATTGTATGCCCAGACTCAAATATCATATGACCAGACTCAAATATCATATGACCCGACTCAAATATTATATAACCCGACTCAAATATTATATATTTAGACTCAAATATTATATGACCCGACTCAAATATTATGTGACCAGACTCAAATATCATATGACCCGACACAAATATTATATGACCTGACTCAAATATTATACGAGCCGACTCAAATATTTGATTCAGTTTAAATTTTATGACTCGACTCAAATACTTGATTCTAAACTAACTAACTAACTAACCATCACGCCGTTTCCCCGCAGGGGTAGGCAGAGAGGACGGACCGCCAAACAACTCGATCTTGGCATACACTTCTTGCTTCATTCACTTTCATACAACGTCTCATACATTCTCTTCTGTTATTCCGACTTCTGACATGGCCCGACTCAAGTATTTGATTCCCTTGATCGTGCCACGTCTTCCTTGGACGTCCCCGGCTTCGTCTTCCATTCACATTCGCGTCATATATTCTCCTTACACTCCTTTCTTCATTCATTCGCTCTACATGCCCAAACCATCTAAGCGTCCCTTTCTTAATCTTGCTCACTACGCTTACATCAGCCTTGCATTCTTTACGAATCTCAACATTTTTCACACGATCATACATGGTTTTATCACACATTCGTCTCAGAGATCTCATTTCTACAGCATTCAGTCTACTTTCATCCTTCCTCTGCCAGTTCCATGCCTCACTGCCATACATCAAGGTTGGTATCAGCACTCCATTGTGGACTGCTAGCTTCGCTTCCTTGGACAACTTTTTGTTTTGCGCCAACCGCGTTCAGTCCTCCGTTAATGGAGTTTCCTGCATTCACCCTTCTTTCAATATCCCTATCAGTCTTTCCATCTCTCGTAAACATACTTCCCAAATACACAAACTCGTCTACCTGCTCCAAGTATTCGTCATTCACAACTATATTGCACACTGTCTTCGTACTCTCTCTTTCAAACACCATGACTTTAGACTTACTTACATTCATCATTAGCTCATTCTTCATACATACTTCGTTCATCTTAGATACGAGGGACTGTAGATCTTCTATACTATTAGCAATCAGCACCGCATCATCAGCATACAACAGGCAACAAACTTGCAGACTACTCATTTTTGCGCCCAAGCCCACCTCTTTCAATTCTTGCATACAATTATCCATGTATAGATTGAATAACCACGGTGACATTACGCAGCGTTGCTTAACACCTTTTGTGATGTCAAACCACCCCGTAAAATCACCGTTTGCCCTAACACATGCAACGCTTCCCTCGTACAGCGATGCGATTGCCTGTATAAGATTTGTATTCACTCCATACTTGGACAACACCTTCCATAACTTTTTTCTGTCAACTCTGTCGTATGCTTTTTGTAGATCTACAAAAGCACAGAAAAGTTTCTGGTTTTTTGCCAGAAACTTCTCTGTGAGCATACGCAGCGAGAAAATCTGATCCATGCATCCCCTTCCGCTCATAAATGCACCTTGCACATCCCATATTTTATCCTTTGTTTTCATTTGTACCCTTTCAATCAATATCCTACCATACAGCTTTCCAACTGAACTTAGCAGGCTAATAGCCCTGTGATTTCCACATTCCATGCGTGACCCTTTACCTTTGTATAGAGGCATGATCACAGCCCTTCTCCAATCTAATGGGGTGTAACCCTCCTCTAAACACTGGTTAAAAAGTTTGCATAACCATGTGAGAATTATATACTTGATTCAGTTTAAATTATATGACCCGACTCAAATATTATATGACCCGATTTTATACTTTATACGTAATTATTATACTACGTTTTTTCTCATTTATATGATCCTATTATGTATGTTAATATTATCTTTTTTTAATTCTATTTATGTATTATGGTACTTAATATGAACTAAACTTGTACATATGACTGTCCTAAAATGGGATTTATTCCTAGTGGGTCATTCAAAATTTTCTTATAATATTCATTAAATACTTTGTTTCAAATAAATAAACAATATTATTTGTTCAATAATTGTAAAATCACTTTGTAGTGTAATTTCAAATAAAATGAATAGGAAATATTTTCTGTAATTACTAATATTTAATATACAAAAATCAACATACGTATAATACTGTGTATCCTAATGAGGAAAGATTTGCTTCCTAAATATGTGGATATTTATATAATAAAATATTTCCTCTTCTAACTAACTAACTAACCATCACGCCGTTTCCTATCAGGGGTAGGCAGAGAGGTTGGAATGCCAAACAATTTGATTTTGGCATTCACTTCTTGCTTCATCCACATTAATACATCGTCTCATTCTCTTCTATTATTCCGACTAAATTCCTATTCAATTGAAATATTATCATTATTATTGCTGTAGTTTACCGAGGCATATTTTTCTCGGGTGTCCGAAACCACTAATTAAATCAGTATTATGGTTATATTTATTGGCAAAATGTTCGCGAAAAACTCAAGTCATCAAGATGTTGGAGAAACTCCCCCTTCAATATTTCACAGTGGATCGCAATTGCAGATATCCAAAATTGGGAACGAAGATGTCATATTTATTTTGAAAGATCTGAATTTCGACTGCGTCAGCGATCGTGTTACCTTTACGAGATGTTCTTGTGGAAAACAGCTCAAACGTGGAACGAGCTACCGGTTTCTGTATTTTATCCTTCATGCAATCCAAGCCTCTCCAACGCCAAGGAACTTAACCGAACTAACTTGCATTAAGTTTTAGCATAATCATTAAAACCGACATAAAGAATCAGTGGAAAGTCATTGAATAACTCGTAACCTCTCAATAAAAACTAATTAGAATCGTAATAAGTAAATTGGCAGTCAACGGGCAGCGACAGGAGTTCTTTACAATTTGGATTAACAAAGGCTTTTCATAAGGTTGGTGCTCACAAATACATCCCCCCACCCCTACCAGCCCAACTCTCTACCCCTTTGCTGCCGGTTGCTTTTCTTTCCACCTCATTTAAACTCCAAACCTTAACATTTATTCAGTGGTTCTCAAACTCTGCTGCCCTATTTTAAATACGCGTGTTAAAATTCAGAAAAAAAACAAAGTTTTTTAAATTTTTTTTATCGGATCAAATCAATTAGATTTTGTAGAATGGGAGTTAAAATAGGTATCTTCATGGCATTCTAAACCGTCGTTGAAATGGATTCATGTTTGTCTTTGTCGTTGTTACCGATTGAGGTAATGAAACAATGAATAGTTTTTTTTCAGAAAAATGATAGTTAGAAAAATCGTGTTACTTGTAATCTTTTTTTTTAATTGAATTGCGTAATGTAGGAATTTTCTCATAAGATTGGTGATAATGCAGATACAAATATAGTGATAGTGATCACAACATTCTGAATGAACGAAAGACACTTCGCGAAAGATCTGATAAGCCTTAATAGTTTTTTTACCGATACAATTAGGCATATTTTTTACCGCCGTAGGTTTTTTTCAAAACTCCATTGCTCATAATAAAAATGACGTCCAGAATTGATTTAGCCGAATAAGGAAATATGCTATAAATTTTTTTCATCAATGGATCTCAATATTCGAGTATTGTTTGCTGCTTCGGATATCACACGAACAGATTATCAATTTTTTATTCTGATTTAAACAACAATTTTTTAACTTTTTATATTTCGACCTGATCGGTTTCAGAATGTCGCGGCCATCTTCAGACTGGTTTTTAAATCAAATGTCTTGGGATCAGTTAGCCAAATGACAAACTAATGAATGAAAACTTATTTTAAAAGCTTTTTTATTTTTTTATTTCATGTAAATCAAATTTAATAATATTATTATTAAGTTTCAGAATGGCCTTGAACGCCGAAACAGCTGTTACAATAATAAAACTACTATCAGAAGTTAATAACAACATTACTAAATTTTGATTTACTTTAAACTAAAAAATGAAATTAAATGGACTTCTACGAATTAAACAAAAAATATAAATATTTTAAATGTAGCCACGTTAAAGTTTAGAAACTCTGCACACCGCTCGTCAATCTCTCAACATCTTCCCGAAAGCACACGAAGTAATAAGGAACCTCGCCGAAAGCTCTCGTTACAAAAGGTTTCCCATAAAAGGTACGGTAAAGCTCACCAGTCAAACTGACCATAGTGGATGGCGGGATTAGCAATTCAAATCTGCTCCTACTTGTTTTGCAAGTATAAATTTTGTTTTGTATTAGATTCAGACTTTAAGATTGAGAATGGGAGATTCGATCGGATAAATATTTATAGGAGTGGAGAAATAATGGTGAACGTATGGAGTCAATGGTTCGGCCTTGATTCGAGTGCTTCATTTAAATAAACAGAGCTTTCCTGGACTTCGGGTTGGATGAGCTTTACTTTTAGTGATAGGAATTGAAGGGAAGTATCTAGTAGGTATGTGTGATGTGGGGATTTGTTTTATTTGTGATTTAATTTTCATTTCATTTTCTTCTAACTTGCTGTTTTTGTAAGCATGATTTACCGAGGGGTGATCCTATAGCTCACTGAATAAACAGATTGCACCTATACGCAAATTCGTAAAATATTCTTGGAATGATCTCCATAGCTTAGATTTAAGAGGGCGGGCAATGATTTCTTAGGATACGATATCCATTTTCATGAAAATACTCTGGTTGCTGAAATCGAGACTTACGTTGTGCCAAGAAAATCCATTCATATTTTCATTCATACTTATTCTGCTCAGAATCTTTTTCCCTGGTACATAATTCCTCACCGTTTTATTTAATTTATTTTTTTTTTAAATATTAACGTCCTGAAGAGATTTTACATTTTTCTTTAAATATTTTACACGATGTTTTGCACAATACAGAGAGAAAAATAAGTTTTTAATATAACAAAAAAGAATATAATACATAGGTACGAGTATATAAGTGTAATATGTGACATACATGTATTATAATATATAAGTACATGACGCAGGGCATATAGAGAAAAAAGTAATATTTTTAATCTGATGTACATGATACATAATACACAAATGTATAATATATATTAAGTGCATGACGCAGTGAAAAAACGTATTTTTTTTGTATTTCTAATGACAACATTATATACAATGTTTAACATAATAGTGCATAAAATATAATATAATGCATGATATAGTGAAATAAAAAAAAATGGGAACAAGTTTTTGGATTTTAGATGGATAAAAGGATAATAAAGAAAATAATTATTTAATTGTTCAGCTCCCACGCGATGTTTCTGTTATGGAATGAAATTTAAGTGGGCAAATTTTAAACCATAAATTAAATACACTGCTTAATATCCGAAACTAAAATGCTGCCAGCGGTTGAGTGTCTCAAAAGTTGACAACTCAAAAGTGAAGTAAACATTCACGGAATCCTTGAAATCAAACAGTATGAAACAAGGTCCAAATATTTATTCAATATACCAACCCTATAATATAATATGAATAATGAAGTTAAATAAAATATTTTATTATTTACCATGTCAAAAAGCTTTCCGCTCAGATATAGAGAGAGTCAAAATGTTTTTAATTGTTTCATAATTTGATAGATGGAATCATGCCTGGGCATGTCGCTCGCCAAAGCAAGAAATTTACCCTGGAAAAGCTTATGGTCATTGGCAAAGTGGAAAGCCGGAGAAGTAGAGGAAGGTCACCGATGCGTTGGAGTGACCAAATCTCCCAGGTGTCTAGAACGTCGGTGTCCTTGGATCTTCACGTAGCGCACGATCGCGAGGAGTGTAGGAGCCATGTACACGAGGGAGATTGGAGTGGGGGTCACGATCCTCAGCAGTGAGGAAGCGACTAAAGAAGAAGGATGTGTACCAGAAAGTAAAAATGCTTTTAGATTCATCCAATACGTGTACACTTGAAATGTTAATTATACTGTACTCATAATTTGATAATTTTTATTACGGGAAAAAACATCGAATATCAAGTCTTTTTTTTAAATATTTTCTGTTATTCCCAGAAATCCAAAATAAATATAAAATTAAATATAAAATAGAATGATCCGTGGCAATTTAGGCTCAGTGCTGCTAAAAATACAACCAGTATAACTACACAGTATAATTCATTTTTATTGAGGTGTTTGAGGAAAAAAAGGACCAAATTATGCCATTGAAGATACGATCTTAATAGCTAAATCGTCTGTAGTTGCCCGTAAGTGCCACATTTAGGTTTCATTTTATCTCCCTTTTAGATTATTACCAACCGAAAGTGTTATTTTAAGTATTTTGTTTTCTCGCCACAACGTACCCTTTTTAATGGCCTTTATAATTTAATTGTGTATTAAAAAACATGAACGAGAAGGTGTGATTTCATTTTCTTTATAAAATGAAGCTACTTGTTCCACTTTACATCGAATAATAAAATAAAAGTTACACTAAGATCATATGGTCCAATTTAGTAATTGTTCACTTCGGATACGCTTTACAATAAATAAGTTAAACTAAAATATTAATGACACGTAACCGTATTCAGGTTTATGTTCTGACAGTAGATACAACCTTAAAGTGTTTATAATATTAAATGGAACCTAATATACAAATAAAATATTGTTAAGACAAATAATTAAATATATTTCTTCGAAAGATGTAAAATAATTTCGTGGAGTAATATTTATTAAATTAATAACAATTGTTTTGTTTTAAAACCATTATATTTAATATGTAAATAACTACTTGTTTCAGAAATAAAGCTTCCTCGTCAGCAGGATAAAAAGTATACCTATTAAATTAAGACAATTATTTACAAATAATAAGAAAATAGAATAAACTTTTTAACAGAAAACACAAGTAGGTAAGTAACAAATTAATACTGTTAAAATAATTGGAAAATAGAAAATATTCAATATATTAGTACTAACGTGTACGGATTTTCGATTTTTTACTGCTTCTAAATTATCTAGTGTATATTATAATTATGACAAACAAAACAATAAATGCTTTTTACGAATGTTGAGAATATAATATATTGAAAAAGTGTTCAGTATTCAGCTGTTAGCACTGATCTAGGCTTTATCCCTTCAGGCAGCATAATTCATAAACCCATTTAAGTAACATCGTTACAGAATTTTACTTTGTTTTCGGTACATTTTTCCGTTTCGGAACATTCCTCTAGAAATCCAGTTCCTTTGAAGTTTTAACAGTTACAGTTGTTAACGTTAAACATTCTGAAAGTTCTAGGGAACTTTTTCACTAATTGCCAGCAGTCAGTCAGTGGGTTCGGGAATTATAATTCCGTTCCGCTCTTGTCGGGATAAGTGCGGAAAGTCAGTAATGATGCAGGTCTGTTTGAGATGGGTAATGGATTTACCATTCGTTGTGCGCTCCCTTAATAACTTAAGGCTTTGAGATAATAAAAGGCTCTCATTAGTTACAACCCGGAAAATGTGTAAAACTAGATTGTGCCGAGAATCAAACAGGCTTTTAGGGGAAAGCTTACCGTGCGATAAAATTGCACTTACACAAAGTCATCAAACGAGATTATGCAGCTTAAGGAGAGGGAAGGTCTAATTTTATGTGGCTTTTTATGTTATGGAATAAATCAAGAACTCTTTCCGAATAGCTATAACTCCTGCAATGTGAGCTATCGTGTGTTGAAATTTAGATACTACTTTTATTCAGAATTTCTAGGATATTGCAGTTATATTCATCAAGTGCTTCGAAGCTCAGATAAATCAATTTATTTAAAGGTAAAAAAAATAATACTTTATGGAAGGATGTTTATTATATTGTTATTTTTTTCAATAGGAAAAAAAAGGATGTTGAAACCTGACGAAGCCTTCAAAGAACTACTGGTAATGTCCGATAAGTATTGTATTAAAATATATGTAACGTAAAATAGACACGCGTAAGCTTAATATGTTATGATTATGTAATCATTTTATTCGAGTTACTTTGCTTTAATTTGAAACTATCATTATTTAAAAAACCACCTATAAATAAGTGAAAGGGAAAAATGATGAAAATCACATTTAAAAAGACGTGTGTATGTGCACGTATTGATTATAATGTACGTGATTAGTGTTGTCAGTGACAACTTAATATAAGGGTGTCTCTTAAAATACAGGCTACCAACATTCCAAAATTTATATATTTTTTAAACTTAAATATGTGAAAATGATTGGTATTCACTTTGTGGCGTCATTAACAATAAATTAAATAAAAATTACTTTATAATCAACACTTTATTAATACATACATATCAACATGTTTCGAAAGCGATGCTTTCTCCATCGGAAATATACAAAATACAAAAATAATATCAAATAATCAAGTCAACATTTTTCACATCGATATCAAACAGTGTACAAAGATGGATGATTTTTTTGTTATGTGATTTTAAATCTACGTATTATCAAATAAATCATTTATTAGATGTTTGAATAAAAATAAGAATAAATAAAAATAAGTCTCAGTAGTTGATTTCTAGTTATAGGTCTTAGTTGTCAGTCACTAGTTATAAATATTAGTTGGAAGCCTATAATAAATTGTAATATATTGTCATATATCTTAACTCTTAGTTATTAGATATGTGCGAGTTGTTTCGACAAAATTGATGGATTCGTCAATATTTTCACTTATTTTTCTTCTTCTGTGAAATTTTTATTAGAGTTCTATTATTTTTTAAGAATTTTTAAATAACTCACGTAATGCAATAATAACGTTACTTGAATAGAACTTTCGTAAAGCGCCCTTGAGGTGGTTTTCCCACTAAAATGGCGCTTTATATGTAATCCATTTACAATTACTATTATTATGACATAATACTATTATTTTTAAAAGAGTACAGGATATATTACATACTTCCATTCTTCTCGTGCGATAATTAGATAGCTTCTTGAGAAATGCTACTACAAAGTTCATCCCAACAGATTGGTAAACTTGATCACCTACCCTGAATATTAACAGGTAGGAACCTTTTGTAAAGGTATCAATAAAAACACACAGTCACCGGTACTTGCTGTTCAATATTAAATTTAGCGTAAAGAGCACATTTTAAACTAGAATTATATTTCGTAAAACTCAAAGAAAATTTAAGTTCACTTCGTGTAATACAAATATTAATGAAGCTTGCGAATGTTAAAAATTAAAAATATTAATTTAACGGGAGAACGTAACCACACTGCAAATACTCGACAATATAAATATGCTTTTCCAGAAATGCTTATTGGTTCTCACGATATTTTTGTAAAAGCGTACTCAATATTTTACGACTCTTGCAAGAACCACAGACAGGGTGTAACACAGCACAAAACATATATTTAATATAAACAATATACTTAATCAATAAATTAGGTCTTTTTAAAACAATTAATATATTAAACAGTTGTTCCAAAAAAATAGTTTTTTTAATCATTTAATGTATTGTTCGTAAAGTTAACTCTAACTAACTATGAAAAATGTATATGTTATTTCATTTTATCCATCAGTGAAAGATTTATAGGGATTTATGGAGAATTTTTTGATGCGGTTCGTAATATATTGTAACATACAATACATTTTTATATCTTCTGTCGTGACACATAAAATATTATTCAACTTAAAATAATAAAAATAAAATAGCATGTACAAGACGACGTATGAATCTGAATGAAGCAAAGAGTATATGCCAAGACAAGACAACAAGTAATACATATGATGGAAGGCGTAGTAGAGAATACTGTATCACGTATTTTTAAAATTATTTTATATTAATTAAATTTAATCAAGAATGATGGGTCTCGTGACTTGAAAACCCACGTGACTGATACGTTACGTGATCCGCTACTTTATTTAGGGCTGCAGCCTGCAGGGTCAAACCCGATGATAACCATCCTCCGATAGGAGAAGGCAACAGAAAGGAAATAAAAATTAGCTTGTCGAGAGGATTTAACCATTCTCAATATTTTGATTTTAACTTTGTTCATAAATGATTTAAAAATTACTTTGTAATCAGGACTTTATTAATATATACATATCAACATGTTTAATATACCAATAATAAATGTTTAAAATATATTTAAAATAACAAAAGATAAAGATAATATTTTAAATAAATCGTTGGTATATAAATTAATTTATGACGATTGTTACTTTTTTTACGTGGGAAAGACTTTTAGAAATTTTACGATTAAAGTTAAGGATCACCTAAGGTGTTTAAATAATAATAATTACATTGAATTTGCCAATCATATTTAGGATTTACAATATTAGAAATTTCAGAAATCATTAAAAGCATTAATAGTCAATTAAATATAATTAATATATTTTTTTAAACGGGTGGCACTCAAATTTATTTTCATATTAATATTATTAATAAAATTAAAATCTCTTTTAATTTCTAATATAAATTTATAATTCAATGTTTCATAATATTTTTTTTATTAATTACATAATGTGTCTATTCTTACATTATCGTGTTCTGTGTTTATCATTTGTCTATACTTGATATTATTATTTCTTAGTTTTCCGTATATTCCTGATGAGAAAAGCATCGCTTTAGAAACATGTATGTATTAATAAAGTGGTGATTACAAAGTCATTTTAAATTCATTTATCAATAATGACGGAACAAAATATAAAACAATATTTTGAAAAAAATTTTACGGTGTTCGTTTGTATGTCAAAGTTGGCAATTAAACTTCAAATTTTATCAAATCCTGTCAGTTAACGTGTTTCAGTGAATCACCCCGTGTTTTCGTGGGACGATATAAAATTTTTCCTCATCGGAAATTTCCTCTTATTCTTTACTTCCAATAAAAGAGTCGTTTCACCTCGTAATCTCCTTCACAAATTTCCCAGTAAAAGAGTCAAAGAGAAATGCTCTCAAACTCCTTTTACGATTTCACCATTTTTACTGAAAGCGAAAATTGTAATACGTGAAGGAGAATTGCAAATGATTACTTCGGTAGGTGCATGAATTCGTAAATATATTCGTGGAACGGCATGCAAAATAATATGTTTCTCTTTTGTTTCATATATCTGCGGATGCTTTTTTAAATACCGACAAGATGTATGAAATTGGGAGAGGAAGAATCAAAGCCCGAATGACATCTCTCAGATAAGTAAAAAAAAAAAAGTATTGTTACTGCCATTTTTGTAGAAAATTACCTCAAAGACACTGTGATGGTAAAACCATGTACCTACGACAGTATTATGAATGAGTTTAGGTTCAAAGCTGATCCAAACCCAAAGGAAATGGTGTTAAAAAGGGGCTTGTAGAACGGATGAATGGAGAGAGCAGAGTCAGGATAATAATGTGGAACGCAAACCACACCTCTAAAATCTCTTCTCTTCCCATCCCTACTTTATATAAATCTTATTATTCCAGAAAAATAATTAAACCACGATAATCTTAGGACACAAAAATAATAGTTACTGACAAGCTGTAAATTAAATGCAACCTTATTACTGGTGATAGTCGTGGACTAAGTATGTCATAAATGAGTAAATATTGAATTATGTATTATTGATACCATATTAACGTTGTTTAAACTACAAAAAAATGATTTTATTAAAACCTGCCGCAATAGAACTCCCGTATTGTAAGCTAAAATAATGTATAAGAAGAATCCGAAATCTCACTATATTAAAATGAACGATTGTCTATGTGTCCTCGATTTCCTCGAAAATTACTCGAACGGTTTCTCAGAAAAAAATTAGTTAGTGCCGGGAAAGTTTAGAGACTAGTCCAATGAAATCCAATATGCAAAACAGTTGGAATGATTATTTAAAATTAGTATTAAAAATATTGAGGTTAGCCCATAGATATACCACTCTGGTTAGCCATAGATTAAATATTCAAAAGAGGAAGGTTTGTTTTGGTAGAATATTTTCAAAATGCAAAACACAAGTGGGTACCTACTCAAAACTTTATTAATTAGCAATATTTTGTAAAAATAAATGTTTGAAATGAAACGAATAATTCAATTGACTCTTTCTTTGTTTTGAGATAGTATTACTCGTAACAAGGCATTACTTTCCCTGTCAAATCAATTATAGTACCCAAACAAGTAAGCATTCACAACTTCATATCTTTATTCCTAAAAAAAAATCACGGTCAAGGCCCGGTGGTACACATCAGCTACCTCTTTATGTGTTAACTGTGGTTAGAGGTGTATAAATGTGGAGATAATCTTCACTACCCAGTGAGCGTGCTGGCTATTGCGTCGGTAGGGCTTTTATTTAATTTTTTTAAATAATTGTAAACTGTGTATGTGCTAGCGGCACTTGCTGATAGCAATCTTATATTTATGGCCGCTCACTAAGGTAATGGAGGGCATAAGATGGAATTTGGGAGTTGGAGGGGTTCAATTCTGGGAGTCCAGCGACCGAGGTTGGAGATAGAGGGATTCGAGTTCGATTCTAATTTTATCAGCATATTGCGGTTAAATTTATTAATAGCAAATTATTTCTTTAGCGCTATTTTCGTAAGAAAAGAACTCCAAGGGCGCAATATGAAGCCCTCGCCATTTAAAATCAATCAATTAACGTCAAAATTTCAAAAACATTTTCCTCGCTGAAAGTTTGGTATGTTTGGCGATTTGTGAGACTGTCACCATGCGGGAGCAAAGTTGCATACAAGCTTTTCCAAGCTTTTCAAAGCTTCACGAAGCTTTCGCAAATCCCCTGACCGAGAGATCTGGTCATTTATCCCCCTTAGAAAGCTGCCCCTTTGTTGTTAAGATATATAACTTTTTTAAGAACTTTCGCGGATAACTTTTTCAAAGGAAGAATGAGGATTTCCTGAGAGATTTATGAGCGGAAAGCAGATTTATGTGCACTTTTTGGAATTGAATGTCTTCTTTCAATTTTTAGCCTGATTCATTATGTCATAATGAATGTGGCATCTTAATTACCCAAACCCTCTAAGAGACCTCTCTTCAGAAATATAACGACTTTTGAAATTAACCCGTGGAATAAATTATTTGGAATCCAACAATATTTTAAGATAAACTAATTTGTACATTTGTAAGTAAAACATTTTATTTATTAATCTCCAAATTGGGCGTTATACACATTAAGCTTTCCTTTTCCAATACAGTACGTAATGTACGTATATGTTATATAGTAATGCAGAAATGTAAATAAACCATAAATAAAACTAAACTAAAAATAAAATAAACCATCTGCTCTGCTGCAATTATTTGATCATTTTGCCATGCCATAGTTTTATTTATGGTTTATCAAACAAAATATCCCAAAAACAATAATTAAAAGCATAAAATCAACTTGACAATTTCCATCAAAAGATTTACAGTGATTTTATGTTATATATAGCTATTTCTGGACAAGGTCTTAATTGGCTTTAACAACCAGATTGAATATTCATAAATTTTCAACATTTCACTTTTCCTCATTTTAACTTCAACTTATGTAGCACACCCTCTCTAGTTATTCAAACTTTCAGGACATTAAATCAGATATAAAGAGAGTCGATAGACTAAAGAGAGACTGGAGAGAGGGGCCGTGGAGAAAGAGCTAGTCGAAGGGAATAAAGGTTCGGATGGTGTGATAATGGAGGCTTCTTAAGATGTGTATGATGGCGTCCCTCTCGCTTCCGGCACGCAGAGGAAACGGAAGAACCGGAAATGGATGCGGCAGCGCCTGAAAGTGACAGTGGCGGTTCCCTGTTCTAATATGACCGAAGAAAAGATGCCATCCTTTGTTTTATAGGTAGGTTATGCTGAAATGTAGAAATCCAGTAATTTTTTTCTTAATATATTCTTACTTGGAGTAACGACACGCTTCATTGAAGAAACAATTAAAATATATTAAATAGCAACAAAATGGCGGATTTCTTTTTTTAAATATCTAAAACTACATCAAAGTTCTAAAGACAATGCTTGTTATGACGCTGCGGACTACGAAATATGACTAAAGTTTATAAAACCGGGAGCGCAATTCCAGTTCTTTTTAAGCAAGCTTCCTTATCTTTATCCTTAGGCTTAAAGACTTCTTGATTAACTGCGGAATTCCAGTGAAACATATTAAAAATATCCTAAATAATTTTTTGGTAGGATTGGCATAGCTTGTAGCTCAGTGGATTAGAGCGCAGCTTCCGGATAGATCACGAGGTTCTGGATTTGAGTCCCAGTTACTACCGTTGCCTTTTTCTTTTTTGTTTCTTTTCGGTTTCATGTTTCATTTTGAGAGTTGTTAATAATATCTTAAATGATTAAAATGCAGTACAGTGCGGTTTATAAGCTTCAATAAGTTATTCCAGAATTGAAATATTTATATCTACGCTACATCCATAAACAAACTCCAAAACACCGGTAAAAATTACAGCTAAATTCCTTCACGATTTACGAGGAAAACGATATTGCAATCTCTAGCAAACGATATTACGTAAAAAAATGTTTACGTTTTTTTAATGACCTGAAAGGCAGTTCGTGATATTAATTGCCATGCAATATTAAAATGCACCATTGCAATTCGCTGCATTGTTCGAAGGTTTGCATAAACTCACAATTGCATGACCTGTTTTTACAGTAAAATCTGAAAACACGTTTTAGATGTTTATTAATACGTGGATGAATGATGTGTTTAAAGTAATGCATTTAGAATTTATTACCTGTTAATCGGAGCGGTTAAATAATCACAGAGTTTTATTATTTTTATAGTGCGATATAACAATGCTATCCAAATCCGATTGGGTAATTAATCGAAGGATTTTTTAATATTTTTCGAATGATGTTAAGTAACTTTGTGGAGAAATATTTATTTAATTAATGGTAATTACTTTGTTTAAAGCCAAATACAGTGGTTTTAAACGAAGTAATAATTATTAATTGATAAAGTAAAGTTTTTAACAATTATTTTTATAAACAATAATTATTAGCCTGAAACACTCATCCAAATTGAAAAAACCTTCCGAGAAAAGATAATAATAATAAAATATATTTCGGCAGTCAGAAGGGTGCAGGTTCGAGTCCTGTCGGCGACATTTATCTTTTCTCGGAAGGTTTTTTCAATTTGGATGAGTGTTTCAGGCTAATAATTATTGTTTATAAAAGTAATAATTATGAATTTAATTTTGATTTCTCAATATTTTGGTACAATATTTCATTAAACGTAATCCACAACAGAGTTTGAACAACATCGAGGCTTGGTACTTTTTGATTTTTATATTTATTATATGTTATACGCCCTTTAGGGCTTTCTAAAATTTACAGGTGTAGTAGGTACATCGATAGTACAGATCGTTTTCACAAAACCATCGACAAAATATTCAAAATTTCACAAAAACTAATTCAGCAATAACATTGTTCGTGCATATTTTAATATAATTTGCAATAATGGCGAATATACGAAACACACAGCACATTCACTCATACTTAAGCTCTCTGCCACTCATATCTTGTTAGTAATTATTGAGAGTCTATGCTATATAGTCTTCTTGTATTTGCATTCCGTGCAGTTCAACATAATATCTAGTATATCTGAAAAAGTATTACCTTCTGTGTGAAGTCTGGGTGCAAAATTTTGAATGAGTCAGTCCTGAAGTTATTGTTACAGTTGAATAACTGAAATATGTGGTAAAACTCTGTGTGATCGTGTGAAAAATATTGAGATTCGTAAAGAATGCAAAGCTGATGTAAGCATAATAAGTAAGATTAAGAAAGGGACGCTTAGATGATTTATGCATGTAGAACGAATGAATGAAGAAAGAAATGTAAGTATAATACGAGTATCTGATGTATATGTGAATGGAGGAAGAAGCCAGGGATGCCGAGAAAAACATAGTACGATCAAGCGAATCAAATACTTGAATCGGCCCATGCCAGAAGTCGGAATGACAGAAGAGAATCTATGAGAGGATGTATAAATGTGAACAAAACAAGAGATGTATGCCAATATCGGGTTGTTTGGCGTTTCGTCTTGTGTGCCTCTATCTCTTAGGGAGAACAGCGTGATGGTTAGTTAGTAAGATATATTAAAGCAATAAGTAAGAGGGAATTTGGGAAACACCTGGCTCTTCAGATCTGATCACCAAATATTTCTGAAGCCATTTTAAGTATCGATTAATTTAATTAATTAAATATAACATTAATTGTCAAACTTACTAATGTCAAATATATAATATACAAAATATCAAAATGTTATAGAATGATAATGTAAATAAACCATTTATATATATCTATCTGTTTAGTTTTCCCATTTTGTTAACCTAGCACGATTTCACAATTCTTGATAATTCAACAAGTCCTCCATTGTGTAATGTACATCATATCTCGTATACATACAATATGTCGGATTTTATCGATAACGCAATGGGCGAGTATTTACGCTAATGTAGCGCATTAATGCCAACACAATTCTATGTATAATATTTATGTAAATGCGAGGAATGCTGGAATCATATTTAATATCTCACGCGAATATATAAACTGCGTGACATTACCTCGCTGAAAAAGTCAATCAAATTCCCTGCTTAACGCCTAACGTGTGTCACAAGTATACGAGTTTAAAAATGTGGCAGTCGTTTTTAATATTATTAGCTAAACTTGCTTCGGTTCCCAATCCAAGCATATCCAAAAAAAATTATTTACTAGTGTATGTATATCCCGCTCCAACTACAGCTTGCATTACCCTTTACAGCATTTAAACAGCTTGGTAATAAATACTTCAATGATGTGGATGTGTTTGTCAATAATCTGAACTTGGCAAATTTTAAAAAAGTATGAGTGAACTATTTCTTCCCTGTTTATAAATTATTATTAACTACCACTTTAAAAATTTTTAACTTGTTTGTAATAAATTAATAATGATTTTGTGAATATTGAAGTATTTGTACATTCTGTTTCTTTATATTTCTGTGTATTGTTAGCTTTGGTGAAGTTTATTTTTATTTTCATCCATTTTAAGTGTCCATTACATTCCTTCATTGATGTGGGGTTCTAATAAAAAATAAAGTAACAGCAACTAGAAGAATAAAAAAATGTATTACCGATCGAACAACCTCAAAATTGTAACATAAATATATGTATATATACCTACCGATTTTTTTATTTTATTTTTTATTTATTTATTTCAGTTTTTAATCAAGCGGGACTGGGAAGATAGTGCAAATCCAATCTGCCCTGAGATATGGTATATAAAAACATTAAAGTAGGAATATCTAATTGAATTATAAAACTTCCAAAATATAACATATGTATTCACCTATATAATATCATAAAATTTCTTCTATATCCTTGTTATTATATGTTGTTTATTTAAGTACATAACTGTTCTCGGTACAGGAATTTTTCTCACTGAGACAGACATTGAACTTACCTTTGTAATTATGTTTTGTCAAGATTAGAAAATAAAAAAAATAAATACATATATTTAAAAACATGAAAATATATAAAAAGAAAATATGATAACATAATACAGTAATATATAACAACATAATACAATAACATAATACAAAAATACATAACAACATAATGCAATATTACATAATAACGTAATACAATATTCTGTAACCACATAATACATAACAAATTGCAGAATTCATCAAAGTGCTAATGATGGCGCTTTATTTTGGGCCATCAGTTGGCCCATCGTGTAGAGCAGGCATTTCCCTGATTTTTCATTACCACTCAACCAACTGACCGATCTATTCAAAATGTCAATCTGAGATATATAATAACATAATATATTATAACATAATACAATAATATTGACGGTTCCAATGTCTGATGTGTAAATTGGTATACTTTGAATAAGAGCTGTAGTAGTTGCTATAATATGTTTTTTCAACGAAATAAATTTGATTTTAAGAAAAATATTAAAAACAACACTATATTTAAAAAACAATAAAAATGTAGATGTGTAATTCTAAACATGTAGAATCAAACATTAGAAAGCTGTAGTAAGAAGTTACCATTTCGACATCCGACATTGTTTGTTGATTAATTAATTGTTTTTGGGTTTAATTCGTAGAACTCCATTTAATTTTTTTTTAATTTAATGTAAATCAAATTTAATAATATTATTATTAGGTTCTGCAAGTATTTTTAGTGTTTCTTATTAATATATCCGGGAAATAATAATAAACTAGAAAAAATGCCTGGAATTTCTCGGTCCAATAACTGTAAAAGTTGCAAAAGAAATAAAAAATGTGGTTTAAATAGCTTTTAAAACCAATAATAATATAGGAACAATCCTGAAAAACTCAAAAAGTAAAAATCCTAAATTTGATAATAGTGGCATATATGAATTAAAATTTTACCACGCCGACTGCAACACTACCTATTTAGGGCAGACGGGAAGGGCTTTCTCAAGTAAATTCAAAGAACATATACGATGTTATAAAAATAAAAGTACTTCTTCAAATTTCGCAGAACATCTCTTAGTAAATAATCACGTCCCACTTGACAACAACAAACCTAAACCCTTACATATAGAAACAAAGGGTCTTAGACTAAATTTACTTAAACAATTAGAAATAAACAAACCAACGAATAATCCTAATATAACATTAATTAATAAAGCAAAGAAATTTATATATTCACCACTTCTCAGTATCTTCACATTATCAAAACAATATAACACATTTAAATACATCAATTAAAAAAACATTATCAGTTAAATACGAGGAAACAGATTATAAATGTGAAAACTTTACAGAGTTCAGAATTTTAATTGTTTTCTAACTAAATCGGTTTTACCGATAATAAATCATTATTTTACAAAACCCGTCCAATTTAGAATGGGGTGGGAGTAAATAAAATCATGTAAATAAGTCGTCGCAATGTGGATTAACCGCAGTTTGAAAATGGCCATGAACGCAGAAACTGCTGTCACAATAATAAAAACTAAAAATACTTGCAGAACTTAATCATAACATTATTATGTTTGATTTCCATTAAATTTAAAAAAAATTGTTGGTTTAGACCAGTGATTCCCAAAGTGGTCTATATCGACCCCCAGGGGTCTATGACAACCTGCAAGGGGTCTACGTCAGCGAAAAAATAATTTGGGGGTCCATGAAATGGAAATGGGGGTCCACGATAGTGGATCTCAACATACACTGATAGTACCTATTTACTTACATTATACTATCTTATAATATAAAGACATGTACATTATTTATAAAAGTACATATGAAGTAAGAAAATTATTATATATGTTTATAAAATTGTGTAAGTTGTAGGATGTAGGCATTCGCTTTGTGATCGCAATACATTTTTAACTTGCAAAAACCTCCACATAATGATATACCAGTATCATCTTGTTACAAAAAATTCTTGTCAATTTTTGTTTCAGAGTTTCGAACTTGCACTGACTTGTTCAATTCGTCACTCTATAAATACGAATGTGAGACAAATACGTTTATTCGTTTCCTGAATCTTGAAAAGGAAAGTGCTAAGAAAATATTAAAAAAAATATAAACTGGTAGTTTATTACACAAATTATAGTGAATCAGTGTTATTTTGTTTGAGAGAGCCGGAGAAAAGTAAGTACATTATTTTTTATTAAATTTTAGTTTTTTTCTCGTACTTAGCAAAGATAGATAAATTACGCCAATCATGACTTCAGTTATTTGTAGTTTAATATTCAAATCATGCAAAATTACACGAGTACTCCTCAGTAGTTTCTTTTTCAAAGTTTTAGCAATCTGTATTATAATTACAGTGCAATCTCCGTAATATTCGATGTTCGGATTATGGAATGTTTTCGGAAAAATCTAAAAAAAGACAACTGTACGTACATATTACGTACGTATTTAATTATTAACATAAAATATGTTACCACTGAAAGATAAAATAAGAAATCCACAACCTGTACAGCTGCGTGTTTTTTGAAGAATTTCCAATACACACTCTCATTTGTTTGTTTGTTTTTTTTTTTATATAATTTAAATGTTTACATATAGGAAACATATTAAAAAAAATATATATTTTGGAATTAAACTACATATTTTGGCCGGTCACATAAATAAATATGTATGTGTGTCAATATTTACTTATTTACGGCCTTGCTAGGCATTTATTATTCTTTTATAAATACATATATCTTACCAAATAACTTCACAAAAAAGTAAAAAAAAATGTACTTTTGTCCATTGATCGTTACAGTGTGGGCCAGTTTGGATTACTGGAATGTTCGGATTACGGAAGTTCGGATTATGGATATTGCACTGTACATACTTCTCTACATTAAAATAAAAATTTTGTATTATTGCTAAATTTTTTAGATCAGATCTGAATAGCCAGGTATTTTCCCCATCTCCCTGTTCCCCTTCTCCTTCCCCTCCCCAATACATTCAGCCTCACAACATTCCCCAATTGGGGATGCCATAGTTTTACTGGCTTTAGACGGTTGGGAGCAGTTGGGACTCTTGTGCGGTACTCATATAAAAAAAAGGTATGTAGGGGGTCTACCAAAAACCGAAAAACATGGCAAGGGGTCTACAACACAAAAAGTTTGGGAACCTCTGGTTTAGACCGTCGATTTATAATAACATAATATAATAATATGTAATAACGTAATAAAATAATATATTATATATATATTTTTTTTTTATATGAATACCTCACAAGAGTCCCAACTGCTCCCAACCGTCTGGAGCCAGTGAGACTATGGCATTCCCAATTGGGGAATGTTGTGAGGCTGAAGGTATTGGGGAGGGGAAGGAGAAGGGGAAGAGGAAGGTTGGGAATACCTGGCTATTCAGATCTGGTCACCAAACACAGCTAAAAGCCATTTCAAGCAACGTTTCAACGTTTCAATATAATGACGAATAGGATTTAAACAGTAACTTCAATGTCATGGAATGTGCAGTGTTTTCTAATATACTCGTATGTGTCCTGTGCGTGCAAAGTCATATCATCTCAGCCCAAAACATTGTAATTTAACGTTTTTATCTGGAGTGATCTTCCAGGTAAGTATGTATCTGTATATATACATAATAAGATAAACCCTAGCAAGTAGTATTTGTACAGCGCCCTTGAGGTGATTTTTCACAAAAACGGCGCTATACAAATCATCCATCAAGTATTATTATTATTATTATAATTTAATAATGTGTAATAACGTAATAAACTAATACATAGTAATATAATACAATAATATGTAACACAATACAAACGAATATAATATTTAAGCCATATATGTTACCATGGGGAGCCCATACACCGGTTAGAAAATTAACCATCCCCCGGGTTATTAATTAACCATCAACTTCAGTTCGCGATAAAAAGAGATAGGTCTCTCTGTAACTCGCTGCTATAATATGATACTGTTTAAAATTATTAGTCGAAGTAAGTTAACGTGATGAGGCGTGCTCGGGAATAACTGCGGATTGATTAAACGGGATCACAAGCGGCTTTATTTACCATTATCGTGGTCGGATACATCACCGATGCTGGACTTAATAATTGAACGGTGAATTTATGATTGATCGAAGGTACTTGCGCCTGTTGGAATAAGGTTATTAGATATAATGTGTGATATAAAACCTTATTTGAGGATATACATAAAGAGTCATATATTCAATCTCACCACCACATATATTCAATCTCACCACCACATATATTCAATCTCACCACCTATCTATCTATATATTTTAAAATTAATGTTTGCCCGTCCGTCCGTCAGTCCTCGATTTTCTCGAAAATTACTTCACAAGTTTCGCTAAAAATAGCACAGTTTGTTCTTATTAGAGCCGGGAAGGTTTAAAGAGCAGTTTGAATAAAATCCAATATGTTTAACTGTTGCTAAAACGTTTTAAAAATATTTTTATTTGTTTATTATTATTTATTTTACTAATTAAACGCCCAGAGGGCTTTTAAATATGGATATATCATTTTTAAAATCACATAAGAAATATAAAAAATAGAAAACACGCACAAAAGTTAAATTACACTCGAAAAAAGTTAAGTTACACTTGAAAAAATAAAAATGAAAAAACTGCCCCAAACTTAAAAATACACAGTAACAGAAAAAATAGTACAATATCCAAGAAGCCAATATTAACATTAATAACAAATTAGTAAATAATGTAAAAGTTGTAATTAACAATAATTTATAAACTAGGCAGAAATAATTCGTTCATCCTTCTTTTGAAATAAAGCTAATAATTTTTATTTGGGTTAGCCCATAGATATACCACTCTGGTTAGCCACAGATTATATGTTAAAATAAAAGAAGGTTTGTATGAGTAGAATATTTTCAAAATGGAAAACCCAAGTAGGTACCTACTTAATTTAGATATGTTTTGAAAAAATATTCGTTTGGAATGGAATAAAATATTTAAGTGAATGTTTCTTTATTTCGGGACATTCGCTGTCAAATCAATTATGGCACCCCAATGACAAGCAGGTATTCACAACTTCATAACTTTATTCCGAAAAAAAATCCAGAGCAAGGCCGGGTACACATCAGCTAGTAGGTAATATATTTTATAAATCAACATAAAAGGATTTATTTGTCAATAGATTCCTGTTGAGTGCATTCATGTATAAAAAAGATGGATTAATCAAAGGAGAATGCATTATGATCTGTGATTAATGAAGCAACTCTCCAATAGTTAACAGGATTTGATTTATTTATATAACTGTTATTAAAGTTGATGATAAAATTTGCGCAATATAAATAAGAATACGAGCTAACAAATAATATGAGTTAAACACTGAATAAAAATTAATAGTCTTATCTAGCCGATCAAAAGGAAGAGATTGGTTCTACAAGGGTAAGTCGGCGACTTTACGAAATATAGATGTCACTAGTGTCGCCATGGTTCAGGTGTTTGACGGCTGTTAAAATAGGTTTCATGATAATTCAATAAACGTGTGAATTAGCCACCTTTTTTAAAGTGATATAAAATCTTCAATAAATGTGTTATTACTTGGTGGCGACTTTATTAATAAAAGTAATAAGAATTTCTTTCTTTTCACCGCTAATTAATATACAAATATCAATATGTTTCGGAAGCGAATTAATGGTGAAATTTATATATTAAAACGGATGTGTAGGCAAAGAATTTTTTTATTAATTTTATTGCTATAAAATCATTTAAATGACGAAAAAAAATCTAACCCGAAAACCAAATCTAGCCAAAAATAATTCATAATTAAAAATTAAAAATTACGTGGAAAGTACTTTAAATTTATTGTAAGTATCTATCTTTAACAAAAATACAGAGGATATAATACCTACCTTCCTCACCGGCTCAGTCCGCAGGAGATCTGTAAGATTCTACTCAGGATACGATGGGACGAACGTCGTAAATGAGCGTGTTGCATGACATTGGGAGGATGAACTTAAAAACCTTTTTTGGTAAATAACCCTTTTACTGCAACATATGAAGCTGGAGACTTGAAATTGTTAAAAGGAATCTTCTTACCAAAGATGGATGAAAATCAAGCCATCCGGCGTCTATTTTTGATACACTAGATAAATAGTAAACAGCCAACAAAAATTCCAAGCCGCTTCAGCGGTAGTATCCAAAACTTTCGACCTCAATAAAGAAAATTGACGTCTTCCTCCATCTTGCGACCCTCCTGTCCTTTCTGTTTCCTTCCTTCAACGATCAACGATAGAGTTATTAACCGTAGATAAGTCTCCGGTTCTTATCCGACTGTCATATAAAGCTGCATCCACTTCTCTAAATAATTATGTTGCAGTCTTGATATCACTTTTCAAAAGTGGCTGATTCATACGAGTGAATGTGTTGATTTATCCGCTCACCGTCGATATACTAAATCTTAATAGTGAGTTCAGCAAATAGAATCAGGTAGTTACAACAAGTAGAATCATTACTATTTTTATCCACAAATAGAATACGTCAATAGTGAGTAAATACCATTTTTATGCACTATTAAATGAGACATGAATGGCGTAATATTCGCCTCATTTATCAGTTCGATCAAATAGTTAGCGTAACATGCAACAGGATATTTAATGCAGTGGGCATTACTAGCAGCTAGTTCTATTAATAGTTAACATAAATTCATATGTAATGCAGATCGGCAGGTGTGATACTATGAAATGTTTAATTGTGGCGTTATTACTTCATGTGGCATTGCTTCAGTCCATCGGAACGTGACGGAAAAAAACGATAACTGTTTAAAAAGCGATCAATTGATTTGTCTTATGGTATGTGATTAGGTTTGATTGAGTTACAAGTGAATGTAAAGTATGATAAATTATGGTAGAAAAAAAATTGGGTCGTTATGTGCAAACTGTGTTCAGAAAAGATCAGAACATTCTACAATATATTCCTAAGTAATTAGATACTCGAACTCATTGTTTTTTGAAGCTCTGTAAACGAGATCATCCAAATAAACTTTTATTCATATTCTAACCCTGCAACTGTGATTCTACCACTATTACAACTCACACTCCCAGCGAGTTAGATAGTTTCAGAATCACCCTGAGGAAAGAGCACCATTTAAAATTTATACGTTACTTAAAATGACATTAGCCGTGTTTCGTGACCAGATCTGAAGAGTCAGGTAAATTTCAAGCTTCCTTTTTCCGTTGTCCTTCCCCTATCCATTATTTTAAGAAGAACGGCTGCGCGCCCTTTTTCATACAAAACTAAATTTTGGATTTGAGGCCAAAATACCCACCTTAATGATCTTTTTTTACAATTATAGGTATAATACATATGTAGTAGGGATTTGAAGTAATTTATTTATTTTTGTTTTAAATTATGATTTATAGGGCATTAAAGTAATCAATTGTTCATTATTTAAGAGAGCATTTTGACAATTATTTGGGTTTAAGGTAATTTTTTTAAAAATTATAATTTTTGATATAAAAATATGATTTTAAAAAGTAAAATAAATAAAAAAAAAACGTTTTTTCGGGTCGATATTTTAAATTATGTACTGAAAATTAGTGTTCCAATGTAAATTGGTCATAATGTTTATTTCTACAATTTATTATTTTATATTTTATTCTGTTTTCATAGTAAACGAGGATTTTTTTTTTAAATATCAATAAGTTTAGGTTATAAATATGGCATCAAATCCAATATTAAGTTTTGTATGAAACAAGCCGCGCAGCCGTTCCTCTTCAACCTTAAACCATACTCCATATTGGATTTCAATAGTCCCACCGGCTTAGGCAGTTGAAAGAATAAAACAATATCTCTCTCGCTGATTGGTTCCATTTTCCTTTGTAATTTTTTATTTCTTTAAATATTCACTCAAAAATGATGAAAACGTTACCAGAGTTCCTGTAAAAGCAGAATTCTAAAATCCGTTATTATACTAATAATATAGATTTAAGCTATCATTTTACGTTTTGCTAGAAGTCCTCTAGTGACCAGTTAATACCGCCGGCACCTCGTCGGAATATTATGGCACGGTATTACATCGACCGCCACCGCCACCACTGACCAAAACCTCAAAGCTCCCACCTTTATCGGCCAAGCACAAAGTGCCCGTATGTAGTGAGTACCGAGTACAAGTACAGCGAAGTAAAAGCCAGCTGGAGATTGTATGGTATTACATGTAGCAGTATCATCGCGTGCATCTTTTGAATTATAAATGTTCACTGAGAGGAAATTCAATATAAGCTTCGGCGATTCTCCTTTGTATTGAAAGCTGGTACGGCTATGCAGATATGGAATTTGATTATTATTATTTAGTGAAGGGAATATAATTCTATTGTGACTTGTTTCAGGGAATATACATGTCATTTCTTCTCGGTATCGATGTATGAATAATGTAGGCACATATTGAATACATTTAATAGAGATTAATGTTTCTCGTGTGAATATATCAGATCTACACAATATCTATTTATATTCAATTAATTTAAAATTGGTAGGAACAGTAATCTATACGCTCAGAGGCCTCACTCTATTACTGCTTGTCCAAATATATAATTTATCGCTTTCACGACGATTATAAAATGGGTAGCGGCACAGTTTTCCTAAATGTGCTCCGTACATACAAAGGCACACTTGTGAGGTGTCACATAAAAATCTCCAAGGATTGTGCAAAACAAAGGCGTTTTAATGCAATGAACTTTTGTTCAAGATTTGAATAATTTTGAAGCGCCATTATGAATTTTCTATATAATATTGGAAAAAAACGTTGCAAAAATCTTTTTGTTATATGATATTTCACGAAATATTCTATGTGGCTTGGGCACATAAAAAATGTGTTGAAGAAATCTACGAATTTGTCTTGTAGTTAAATTCTCACGAAATCTAAAAGTGAATTATGTTAATATACTTTATATTAAAAGTGAGACATAGTAACAAGACTACAGTGAAATTCAAAACAACTATTACATGGTTCTGCCTTTGCTAGAAAGCAATGGTTGGAGACATTTCAATTATTGTTTTCCAAAAAAATTTCCCCCTTAATATTGTTACCAAGACTGATAGAAATGTCACGTACGATATATGGAAAAAATTTTTGGAGATTATCGCCGGGTGTTCAATTTAAACTGAAAGCGGTGGAAAAAAAGGAAGAGAAATGATCTCATGTCTTGTATCTGAAAGGGATAGAAAAGGAAGAGAAATGATCTCATGTCTTGTATCTGAAAGAGATAGAAATGAGAGAGAAATGATCTCATGTCTTGTATCTGAAAGAGATAGAAATGGAAGAGAAATGATCTCATGTCTTGTATCTGAAAGAGATAGAAATGAGAGAGAAATGATCTCATGTCTTGTATCTGAAAGAGATAGAAATGGAAGAGAAATGATCTCATGTCTTGTATCTGAAAGAAATAGAAATGGAAGAGAAATGATCTTATGTCTTGTATCTGAAAGAGATAGAAATGGAAGAGAAAAGATCTCATGTCTTATAACTGAAAGAGATAGAACCGATTTCCTGAGGATGAAGAAATAATTATGAATCTTGAAAACTTTTATGTAATTTATCTTAATTAAAGTATTTGTTGTATTTCTTGGGCATTAACTATTTAACAATTTATAGAAATTTTTTTTAAAAGAAATTTGTTACTTAATTTTATTACTGCGCTAGTGGTTTCGACACATCCGTGTCATTCACTAGCGTTCTTAAAACTAACTTAAATTAAACAAGTACAGAAAAAATTAGATATTATTAGGTGAGGGTAGTGGTAGTAGTGATTTGGGGGGGGGGGAGTGGTCGGAAGGGCGAGTTAAAATAACTAGGAAACTTGGTTAACAAAGGTGATTTACATGGTGCTATTATTTTGTTCAATAAATTAATTTTAGAAATAATTTTGTTTATTTCTAAAGTTTCTAAGGCAACCAATTTAAAATATCTATTAAAATTTGAATATTAAAACTTTTTCTTCATTGAAGTAGGCGAACGGTAATTAATGACACGGATGTGCCGAAACCAGTTGCGCACTAATAACATTAATACACTAAAGTACATAGTGATTAAAACTTTTCAAACAAAAAATGAATAAAGCAAATTTATGTATTTATTGGGCATTAACTATTTAACAATTTTTAGACATTCTGTTTTGAGAGTTTTATCTACTATGTACATTTGTTACTTTGAACTCTATTTATTAAACAATAACTATTCCGAGTTTTCGAATCATTTAATAGAGACAGATCATAGCTTCAATAAAGAAAAAACTACCGTTACACAATCAAATATTAATACATATTTTAAAGTGTGCGCCTTAGAAACTTTAGAAATATACAAAAATATGTAATATATATGTATATATATAATTTCTAATTATTTCTGTACGTATTTAATTTAAGTTAATTTTAAGAACGTTAATGAATGACACGGTTTTGTCAAAACCGGAAGCAAAGCAATAAAATTTAGTAATAAATTTAAATAGTATATAAAACTCTCAAAACAAAATGTTAAGTATTTTAGACCGGTCAGTGACTGAGTTGGCATCGCGTTTGGGTCTCACCCAGGCGTCGTGAGTTCAATTCCTCGGCTGGCTAAGTCCTCCATTACGACACAAGCAACACCTCCCGCTCACTGTGATGGTAGTAGGAGATTTGAAATATTGTCAGGTTATTCTTAACCAGGGAATATTTGTCTTTCTTTAAAAAAAAGAGAAAAGAGTTTATATAACAACAAAATTGTTAAAAAACCAATATTTTTCTATTGTTCAATAATTAAAAAAAAAAAAACTTAGACGAATCTGAGTAGGGAATAAACACCTTATGAGAAATAATGCCGAAAACGAATAGATAAACTATTAAATACTATTAAATAATTATATTTCAGTCCATAAATAAAAGGAGAACTTTAATCGTAATAATTCTGAAAAAATACTGTTTGAAGCTAACGTTTGTATGATGGTCGAGCTCTTTGGAAATGTATTGTTCGTATCGCGAATAGTAGTTATAAGTGTAATTGTCTTCCTGTAGCATAATGAGAGTGAATTTGATTAGTGTTCCGTTCCCGTCTCCGATCTGTCCGTTAATTCAGCATTTAGTCGAAATAAAATCGTCCAAGGGGACGAAATTGAATTTGGAGACATCAAAAGAACAACCATTAGTTTTCGTCAAACCTGACTCGGGGAAAGGGGTTAATGCAGCGGATCCTTCCAGTGAAACTTCCTCGCAGCAGCCCCAAGGCAAAAAGACTACGATGTAATATCGTCCCGTAAGAGGAACGTCAGTAAAGTGTCAGGCGACTTATAAGCTAATGGACCGAGGAAGATGGCGGGGAGGCTGTGTGGAATGTTCTCTCACCCTTGGAAGGGGTTGAGGGGGAGGGGGGGCACATAATCATATTTCTGAAGAAATTTCATCATCCGCTAGGAAAGTGTTTTATTTGCTCTTTATCGGAACGATGGCGCTGATTGGTCAACGCCTTGGAGCGAGCTTTTAAAGTTTGTCACAAGATGGATGAGGAGTACGTCATGGCTGATACTTTTTCGTCTTCTGTATAAATCGGTTTTTTGTGTTGATTTATTTTTATTTGCGTGAAACATATTTATTTTATTTTTATTTATTTATTACAAAAAAATTACAAAATTATAACATAATATATGATTTTTTTTTTACTTATTATTATTCTACTCTCCATAAGTTCAGTAGCTCGTGGTTATGGGAGAAGTATTTACAAACATAAGATAAAATGAATACATAGTTAGAGTAGGTGATATGAAATTAAAATTAAAAACTTATTAAATAAATACAAACGTAAATCAACAAAACACTTTTAGACTAATAATAAGAATTAACTAATTAGTAATTTATTCGCTCGATAGCACATTATTAGGGGTACAATATATCATTATCTAAGTTCAGGGAATTAATTTGCTTTTTAAATTGTTCATATGTCAAAGTGTCGGTTATACTAATTTTGTTTTTAGATAATAATATATTGATATATATATATATATACAAGCATAATTCTATCTAATACCGTTTTTAAATTAATTTTCTATTCCATTAATAATTTATCATCACACGAATGGAAAGCGATAACAAATTTATTCGGAATAGAATTATTATCCTTTTTCAAAAGAATAAATATCAGTGTGTCGATGCTGAAAATCTACCAGGTAATTCTTTCACATATGTTTAGTGACGCGCATAATACAAGGAGCTTGTTAGATCACTGTAAAGGTACGACCACAATCCAAAAGATGACGAAAAGTACATCCACGGGACTGATCACCGACCCATGTCTGTGTGTCTAGACACAACAGATCTAACCGCCATGGAGAAAAGTGCCCTGATAACTTTGGATCTTATAAAATTGAGAGCACATAATAAATCTCAAATCAAGTCCTATTTTGAAACAGTTTTCTTTAAAAAAAATAGCATTAAATTTAGTAGCGGCGTTGAGCACTATAAAAAGTCAAGTAAAATACAAATACAGTCTTCTTAAAGCCGCCATCGACGAACCATGTGCGAAGATTGTGGAGTCACTATGTACTGCCGCTAAAAGCGTTTTTGAAAGTGGACGTAAAAGTAGCACCACCATAGTCAGACATATTCCTGGGTGGAACGATCATATTTCGATTTATTATGACGCCTCACACAATGCACTTATGAAATGGATTGAATATGAAAAACCCTGGTTAGGTCCTTTGGCAGAAAAGAGGAAAATACTGAGAAGAAAATTCAAATCTGCGTTAAGAAAATGTCAAAAAAGAGCGGAACAAATAAAAATGAATAGAATTTCAGAAGCCATTGACGACAGAGATTTTAAAGAATTTTGGTGAAAAACAAACAACCTTTTAAATTTTAAAGCACAGATATCCATCCATATTGAAGGAGAATCGGGTGTAAAAAAGACCGTAAATATTTTCATCTCCAACTTTGCAAAACTATCAGAACGAAACGAACCCACAGTCTTAGAAAAACCATGCAAGGACGATGGTAAAACGTTACAGCAGATATGGTAAAAACAGTAGTAAAACTAATGAAAGCTGGGAAATCCCCCGGTTATGATACCCTGAGAAATGAACATGTTCGAAATGCGGGTGAAGAAATAAACACCCTTCTAGCAGTATTATTTTCCCAGATTCATAGACACAAGTACATTCCAAGGAACTTTCATAGTACCATAAGTCAAATACAGACAGGAAGATATATCTAATTCATCCAACTATCGGCCAATATCTCTAGCCACAGTAATATCTAGAACATTTGAAAAAGTTTAACAAATCATAATGATGAATTGATGATGACAAATTATATACGGCAGATAATCAACCAGGTTTTAAACCTAAATTGTCAACAGACATGGCAATACTTACCATAAAATAAACTATAGAATATTATGAAGCTAGAAAGACAACTGTGTATGCTTGTTTTCTAGATCTGAGTAAAGCTATTGACCGGGTGTCACATGCACTGCTTTTTAAAAAAACTGAAAGAAAGGAAAGTGCCAACATAATTCATTAATAGTCTGGAATCACCAGCAAGAAAGTAGAGTAATCTGAACAAATAAGATGTCCAAACCAGTTTATCACTGATCCTAATTAACGTTTATATGGGCAATTTAAGTGAAAAACTCACCTCAGCAAATGCAGGATGTAATATGGGAAAAACATGCGTCAGTTATATTATATACGTAGATGACTTAGTTATTGTACCTCCAAACACTAAAGCCATGAGGAAACTGAAAAAGGTATGTGGAAAATATGCTGCCGAACACAATATGGTAGATAACCTAAGAAAATCTGTGTTTATAGCGTTGGGTGGAATAAAGAACCGAAAAAAAAAACAAGAGAAAAATTGAGGATAACATTAATATTTCTTTCAAAAAATGACGGAAAATGATTAAGTCTCAATAGTTCAATTAATAGAGACGCCAGTTTAGGTAAGACTAGAGGATCTGGGTTTAATTCCAAATTGCGACCGTTTCATTTTTTTGTACTTTTTTCTGTTTCAAGTTTCATCGAGGTTTGTTGATATTATTTTCTTCAATGATTAATTAACTTGCACCACTAAAACGTCCACTTTAAAAATCCATCATTATTTTCCAACATCGAATCCAGCTCCCCGCAAACGGAATAAAACTAAAAAGCTCCGCGGGTTTCGTCGTAAAAGTGTCTTAGTCTATGAAACTTCATCAATCAGGATTTAGGACTTAAACCGTGTGAGCTTTCAGGAGCTTATTGCCTGAAAGAATAAGAAAAGTAGGCTATATTTCCAGGATAACACAGTTTCAGGGGAAATATGAAAAATACCCCTAACCTTGCTTGTAAGTTACACGGGGTGACACCTGCAAACAGATGATCCCGATAAATAACCTTGGTCTTTCTTGCTTTTTACGGATGAATGCTATCTTTATTACATTTCTGCATATTTTACCTCCTCCCTCAATCGTTCAGTATTCCATTACAATGGGGAACACAACTGTTCGTATTATTGTTATTTCATCTTTAAATTAGTTTAAGTTTATAACCGTGTAAATAATGTTTCTTGTGTTACATAACAGTATTCAAATATCGTATTTTTTTACTGGGGACTGAACGCGGATGGCGCTAGTAAATAGGTGTCCAACGAATCGAAGCTAGCAGTCCACAATGGAGGATACCAACCCTGATGTATGTCAGTGAGGCATGGAACTAGCAGGGGTAGAATGAAAGTAGACTGAATGCTGTAGAAGTGAAATCTCTGAGGCGAATGTGCGATAAACCATAAAAATGGTGATGTAAGCGTAATGAGTACTATTTTTATTTTGTTATTTATTTATTTATTCACGCCTAGAAGGCTTTTACATGTTAATACATTCATCACATAGTTATACAAAGGAGAATAATAATATAGTAAATACAATAATAATTAGAGTGTGAAAGAAGTAAACAGGTACAATATAAGTATGTATTTACAATTAGTAACAAAGTAGTTATATTAAGAAAGAGACGCTTAGATGGCTTGGGCATGTAGAGCGAATGAATGAAGATTATTAGTGTAGGGAGATTATGTGACGCTAATGTGAATAGAAGAAACCGTGGACGTCCGAGAAAGACACGGGACAATTAAGTGAATTAGATACTTGAGTCGGATCATGTAAAAGTTCGAATAACAGAAGATAATATATGCGGGATGTATGATTGTAAATGAAGCACGAATTGTATGATAAGATCGAGTTATTTGGCGGTCCGTCCTCTCTGCTTACCCCTGTGGAGAAATACGGCGCAATGGTTAGTTAGTTAGTATTTTTAACAGATAATTGTTATATTTATTGCTTTTGACATTTTTCGTGTCCACGTACACATTGTTCTAGTACCGTAAGATACACAGCTGTTGGGAATGCGCCAATAAATGTAACATATTTATTAAGTGTAATATTGTTCTCATACTATTCTCTAAATCGTATCTATACTCTGAGACCACCGATGCATTTGCGCTGTAAAACCGAATGACTGGAAATATCAGAAAATATTGGAAAAAGTGGCAAGATTAAAAGAGTTGGAATAACAGAGTATTGTGTGAATAATACAAAAAGCGCGAATCAGAACAGAGTTATGAAGCGTTCTATTCTCTCTGCCACCCCTATTGAGCGATGGTAAGTAAGTTTAGTTTAAACAGTTTAAAGGATCTAAATATAAATCAAATATTTTATTTGAGGAGTATTATCAACTCTGTACTTTTGTTACTTAATTTTCTAGAATCAAGGAACACGAACTCTGTTTACAAAATAACTATTCCGAGTTTAGTAATTATTTATTAGAGACAATAAACAAATTTGTAAGTTTAAAAATTCAAATATTAATAAATATTTTAAATTGTTTGCCTTAGAAATTTTATAAATAAACAAAAAAAATTAAATCTAAAATTAATTTAGTAAATAAAATATAGCACCATGTAAATCACTTTTGTTAATCGTGTTTCCTTGTTATTTTGACTCTGACTTTTATTTTATAAAAATGTTAACCTCGATACAGGATTTGTACTGGAGAAATTAATTATACGTAATAAATGTTTGCATTTAAAGAACAAGTGAATAAATAAAATAAATAATACAATAAAATAATAAAAAGTTTTCTAAAAATGAACAATGAATTCAGTCGAAAATGGTGTACTGACACCAGCCCTATAAATGTAAGGCATGGAACTGGCAAGGAGAGTATAACAGTTTACTGAATGCTGTAGAAATGAGATCCCTTGGGCGTATGTGTGGTAACATAATGTATGAACGATCATAATACCAGAGCAAAGCAACTAGACAAGTTAAATGTACTCACGTGTAATATTACTTTTGGACAAATAAACTCTGAATTTTTTGCTGTAAAATTATACAATAAACTTCCACTTATTACCAAACAAAGTAATTCAATGAACAATTGCATTAAGTCCAGCAAAACCTGGCTTAAGGAATTAACAAAAGAAGAACTGACTAGTATTCTTAAAACAACATCATATAAATTACTGGAAATACCCTACCCAAACCTTGAAGTTGAAATATAGAAGTCGCTGAAACCCCTTTATTCAAAACTTAGTTCGCCTCAGCACAGAATATCCTAGTGAAGAGGACTATTTAAAAAAATTCTATGATATGTATATATCTATTTTTTATATTTATACCTTACCATAAAATGTCTAAATTATGGAGAAATAAAATAAAGTGTTACGATTGCGCAATATTCGAAAAGAATACCAGGCGTAATGAACAACATTAGAAACGGACGCTTTGATGGTTTAGATATGTGGAGTAGATAAAAGAAGAAAGAACTTTGCTTGACGTGAAATTGAATGCTATAGGAAGACGTGGACGTCCACTGCACAGCGCTTGTTGGTCACGTAGAATGTGACATCAAACTGTGTTTTAGAATATTTCCTATGTAGATATCAGTTTAATCTAATTATTCAAAATCAAACGTACTTAACAAAAACGTGGGTCAAGTTTGGAAGGATAAGTAGATCTTTAAACCCAGATTTAAGTGAATTATTCCTCCAAGTTAATGCTGACACTTGGACCAATTTTTTCATTATTCCGTGACCTTTAAATAACTCCGATACTTAAGCTGAATTTATTTAATCCCTTCTCTTATCTAAGTGCGCCACTTGGAACAATATGATAAATAAGACCCATTCCACAGGATCCTGTTTTTAAAGTGTTTTTTGGCAAAATTGTTTTGACAATGAAAATAAATAAATAATACAGGGTAACGTATTTTTAACGCAAGAATATAATCTTTTATATTACCCTTTGCTCAGCTATGAACTAAAGAAAAACAGTTTTACTCGAAAGATTTATCAATTTGATTAACAGCAAGTAGGCGCCTAGATAGTAAGATATGACAATTTTTTCCAACATATAGAATAGAAGTATGGTACCTCTCGTTGTGCACATTACAGGAAGGGGAGCTCAGATGATGAATTCAAATATTGTATCAAATGTTGTTTACAGTAACTCCACACAGGATGCCCTGAGGAAAATCATATTTGGGGATAATATATGGAAGGTCAGGAAGGAGAAAACCTGGGTCTTGAAGAGACCCATGTTGTAGGAGGGAGGAAACACAGAGGCCGGCAAATCATTCCACAGCTGAGCTGTTAAACACAAGAACGAGTCGTAGAAGCGACATGTGCAAATGTTACCGAAAGGATCAATGATGCTAGTTCCTCAGAGCATCTTCCATTAAAATACCGGAAGAACAAGGACAGCATTTCCATCTGACGTCTGTGCTCCAAATATTGCAATCCGTTTGTTGAGATGAGCGAATCTATCAAACGGAGTGCCTGTTTCTGCACAGAGTTAATGGTGTTTTGAGTTTTGAGTGAGTGTTTGGATATTTTGGGGCTTCCGATCAGAAGTGGCTGCCAAATTCCATAGATGGGTGCACTTACGATTTGTACGGAGTCACTAGTCTGATTATTTGTAACCCAAGAATGTTTTTCTTGTAAAATAAAAAAAAAATGTTTTTTTTGGGTTAGTAATAGTTGAACTTGGTTGTTTATTAAATGTTTAATTAGTAAACTAAACAAGGTATGAATACTAAAACATAATAGTATTAATATATCATATTAATAATAATATTCATATATTTCTGAGGATGATAGCATTGCTATCAAAACATGTAGAGATATTTATTTATTTTTATAAAAGTGGTGTAAATAAAGTACATTTTTAATTATTTAATAAATAAAGGTTTTAAAAATTTTGGTACGAGTACAATCGGTTTTAAAATTAGACAAATTTGAAATTTTGGTAATCAGAAAAAGCGATAATAGTGAATTAAATTTAAATAATAATGATTTTTTTTAAATGCTATCTCGTAAATCTATTCACATATTATTAATAATAAAAACAAAAAAAAATTAAAAATTCTAATATAAATATGTTATTCAATGTTGTATAATAATTTTATGAATAACATTTTAGATTAATTACTTACCTACTTTAATCAATTTTTCTTTATGTTTGTAATTTGTCTATTCTTGCATTATTGTGTTCTATGTTTATCATGTGTCTATACATTATTTTTTAGTATTCTATATATTCCTGATGAAGAAAGCATCGTTTTCGAAACGTGTAGATATCTGTGTACATTAAAAAAGTGGTGAAAACAAAATAACTTCGTTTATTAATAATGACGCCACAATGTGAATATCGATATTTTGAAGAAATTATAAAAAAACATGAATAAAAATGATTAAAACTCACGGCGGTAAAACCGCAAACGGTAATTCCACGCCCCCTTCTTAAGTCGCTGGGATATGCTACTATGCCACAACACTGTGTATTGTATTTCTACCCGTGTACTTAAGGCTTTGATTCTAAATTCCACCCTTAAAGCGGAAGGAATTTCACGAAACCGGGGGAGAAATAAATCAATGGAACCTAGGCTCAAAATTAATTACAGACCCAAACAAGGCTTAATTTAAAAGCGTAGTGGAATTAGGTTTATAAAAACGGAAAAGTTGCCGTTTTTTTATCAGAATTAATCATTGTTGCGAAGTATTAATGTTTGCGTGGGGCCATTTAAGGGATTTTAGGGTTCAAGAAGTTAGGTGAAAAGATTTTTGTAAGAATTAGTTGGGATTCCAAATTATTTTGTGCTTTAAATGGACTTTATAAAGCTTCTTAAAAACAAATGATTTCAGGTTTTATTTTTTTGCTTTAACTCCACACAAGAAGCTCTAAGGGAAATAATTTCCCCAGAGGACTATTATATTATTATAAATGGTAAATTTTACATAACGCTGTTTTGTGACAAAGCCACCTGAATTGAATTTAAATATCATCTTCAGGGAGATTTATTTGTGATATTCATTTACTGTGTTTATTACTGTTACAGCTGTTTCGACGTTCAAAGCCATTTTCAAAATTGTTCTGATCTGCAACATTTTATTTGGAGGCATATTTCGCAATATTCTCTTTTAATGTTTTCAACTAACTAACCATCACGCTGTTACTCCGCAGGGGTAGGCAGATAGGTCAGACCGCCAAATAACTCGGTCTTGGCATACATTCCTTGGTTCATTCACATTCTAACATACTTTTCTGTTATTCTGACTCTTGACATGGCCCGAGTCAAGTACTTATTTTTTTTATTCTTAAATGTAAAAAAAAACACTAGCCACTCATCTCACAAGCACAGTCCTGTGTTGGGATGAGCGGTTTTTCAATTTTAGTGAAACAATAAATAAAAGTAAGTAAATAAAATTATATTTATAGTCATAAGTAAATAGTAATAGGTAATTAAAAAAAATTAAAATAAAATTAAGTAAGTACTAATAAGTGAGTCGTAAGAAATAAGTAAATAGTAGTAAGTCATAATAAGTAAATAATAATGATAATATTGAGCATACACAAGGTTTCAACATTGATTACAATATAAGCTACCCTCCACACAGTATCCCCAAAGATGATATTGGCCTTGAGGGAAATTATTTCCTTCGGGGTCTCCTGTGTGGAGTTACTTAAAAAAAAATATAGAAAAATGATGGATAACATGGATAAAGCGAAATCACCACTCTCAGCTAACATAGAATTTTTGACAATTTTTTAAAATAAATTTAACGTATCTATAGTTTTAATGTAGTCCAAAAACCCCTTTCTCCAAATGTTGTTCTGTTATTTGCCAGCTGACACATTAGAGAAGAACCCATTCTAGTATTGCGCAATTATTTTGACCTTATAACAGTATCAATGTTGTTAAAAAAATTACAGAGAACCTGTATTATGTACAATTTCATTACTGTCATAATTTCGCTTTCACAGTATAATTCTATTTTCATTTGGTTGACATTTTTTTATTTATTTAATGTGATAATTTTTTTTCTATATAAATAAAACACGATTCATTTAGTGTAACAAAAAATATAATGTATCTGTTCCTCAACATAAAGAAACAAGGTTCTTGTGTTTGGTGAGAGATTATCGCTTAAATAATTAGATCATAACTTAAAACATTGTTGTATAAAGGCAGAAAAATATGAATTAGTCGTGTAAATTTAGTAATTTATCAATAGTAATAGTATTAAAGAAAAGAAAAGAAAAGAAAAGAAACGCTAGGTTTATGGAAAAAATAAAAAGACAAAAAAATCTAATAATAAATAAAATATAAAACACTGTTACAGTAGTTTGAGGTAATTTTTTAATTTATGTTGGAATTTATGGATATTTTCTATAATTTTAAGATTAGAAAGAAGATTGTTAAAAAAAGTTATTCCTAGATATAGGAAGGTGTTTTGCGTATGCTTAGTGTTGAATTGCGGGATTTTAATGTTATGCTGATACCTTGCGGATATATTAAATTGTAATTTATTTAACGTTTTTTTCTTTTAAAATTTGAATAATTGCATATTTTTTTTACATTTTATCTACTGTAAGTACATTGAATATTGTAAAAAGGTTTTCAGTGGAAAATGTTGTTTTTTTTTTAAATTACCTTTATTATCAATCTTTAAATTATTTATTATAATATAAAGTTGCCGGTAAGTAAAACAGTTTTTAAGCAATGGCGAGACATTGATATCATGTACAAAACAATTAATGTATTACCTGTTCGTGGTCCTTTGTGGCATAAAATTCTACTGCAACATATATCTGAAAGTCCGTATAAGGCAGTGGTGGATCATGTAGACAATACACGATTCTCATAATATATAGGAATGATTGTGCCAATATTTCAAAATAAATGTGGTCGACGAACCCTGGAATATATTGTACCATTTATATTTAACAAGTTGCCTTATTAATTTAAAAACAATTACTCTATGACGAAATTCTCACAGATGTGAAGTGTTGGCTTTTGGAAAGTAACCCTGTGTATTGATGATAATAAATATAACGGTGTCCTTGGTTGTATTGTTCCTTGATGTCTGCTGTATTTACGCTATATTGCTCTTTCTTACTTTGTCTATTGAATAAATATGGTGGTCTCTTTGATTGTATATCTCCTTGATAACTGCGGGCATCTTTAAAATTATCTCAGTGTTATTATTATATTAAGTCTATCCTCAATGTAACAGAACTGTAGAGTTGTTTTATATTTTTTATTTCTCAATTTGTTTAATACTTGCTGATATATTGATATTTTTATAATATTATTTAAATTGATATTATGTAATTGGAGTCTAGTATCTATATAATTAAACTGTTATGGTGTCTTCATAATAATTTTTTTTTTCCAAATTGTGTACATTGATCACAACATGCATGCACCTATATTGTTCTAATTTTGCGCTACATTTGTATTATGATTGTTATTTATTGTTGTATTATATAAAATTGTTATTCCTGCTGACAAGCTACTTAGAGTGGCTTAGAGGGTACAAGTTTCATTTTATGCAATTAATAATATGCAATAAAAAAAATATATATAAATATTTCAAAATTAACTATACAAAAAAACATTTACGTTTCTCAACAATATCAAGGAAATGTACCTACAGAATCAAATGAAGACATCGTTTAGTTGATATGGAATAACTGTCCTTTACTTAGATTTATTTGTGAAACGCCACTTTAAAGGAGCAAGAAAGGATCATCAAAGACACTTGATGCCTGCTACATTAGGGGGGAGAGTTTGTCAATAAAAGAACTAGACAAGGCTGCGAAATGGAGGAACAAAGCACAGCCTTTGACGGGCGTCGGAACCTTTTTCTGAAGGGGTATTCACGTACACTGGAAAATCTGCCTGAAAGAATGAAGACTAAAGAGTAAAGTATGATGGACGGAACATGATTACGAGTTATTTTAAAAGTTTTATTTTGTTGGCATCAGAAATAAAACATTTTGAAATTGCAATAAAAAGCTTTGTTCAATTTATTGAACTTTTTATACATCATTTTAACAATATTTCAAATAAAACATGAAACCGATAAAGAATCCTTTAATGGTAGCAATCTTCTCAACAAGTCCTCCATTGATATACTCGGTGTAACCTTAAGTGACCAGCTCAGGTATGGGGGCTTCATCGAAGCAGAAGCAGGGCGTACTGTACAGAGCCGGCAGATACTTTAATATCCCAAGGTTCACCAGTTTATAGGAATAAGCAAAAAAAATATAAACAATTCAGCTCAATAAAATAATGTAGAATTTAACAAAATTATTGAAAACAATTGGCCAAACTATATAAAATTATTCACAGATGGTTCCAAACTCAGTCAAGATTCCCATTGCGGGGCCAGTGTGTATGTTCCACACAGGAAGATGAGTCTCCTACACAAACTTCCCAAAAAAATATAAACAATTCAGCTCAATCAAATAATGTAGAATTTAACTAAATTATTGAAAACAATTGGCCAAACTATATAAAATTATTCACAGATGGTTCCAAACTCAGTCAAGATTCCCATTGCGGGGCCAGTGTGTATGTTCCAAACAGGAAGATGAGTCTCCCACACAAACTTCCCAAAGAATGCTCCATTTTCTCTGCTGAATGCATATCTATCATAGAAGCACTGCATCTTGTCAAATCGCACAATATTAGAAACGCCCTCATTCTTTCAGATTCGCTTAGCTCACTACAAAAAATATGTTCATCCCCACTCAATTCTAATAGCGATTCCCTAATCTGCTCTATCAGAGACCTCCTGTATTCCATTTCACTATCAAATACGTCAGTGGTCCTGGCTTGGATTCCAGGACACCTAGGTATTGCTGGAAACGAAATAACGGATTCCATTGCTAAGGAAGCCACTGTTCACGGTCCGTTAAATGGTATTCCTGTGCCAGTTAGAGATTATTTCCCTATTCTAAAAAGTAAATACAAACTCCAATGGTCCTCTGAATGGAAAATAGCTTCTCTAACAAAAGGTCATCAGTACCCATTAATACAACCGTTTATTCCTGTCAAGCCCTGGTTTCATCAATACACTTGCATGCCAAAAAAATATGTTTCCTCCATAACTCGAATGAGACTAGGTCACACTTCTTGTCTTAGTCATATCGCCAGATTCCATATAGTCAGCTCGCCTTACTGTGATTGTGGGTCAGAGGACACTCTGGACCATAATTTCTTTGAATGTCCTATCAATGACCAATTTCCAAATTTTATGCATGAATTGGTAAAACTTAAAATTGATCTCCCTACTAGTATTCCCTGCCTTCTAAGTCTCAACTCCCCCCAAATTAACAATTTATTAGCAAAATACATTTATAAAAATGGCATTAAAATTTAAGTCATTGGAGATTAAGAACACATTAATTTACACTGTTTAACTAATCTAACTTATCTGCTTCAATTTTATTTGCCCAAATATTATATCTTGTTTAAAAGTAACTAATTTTAAGAACAATCTGTACAATTAAAATCTAACTGATTATACATGGCCGAGATCGCCCTTAATGGGTGAAAGCCAATAAAAAAAAAAAAAAAAAAGAACACAATTGCTGGCCCTGTCCAAATCGCAAATGCGCCCCACTGTAGAATTTGGCAGCTACCTCTGGTCGGGAGGACCAAAATATCTGAAAAATACCCTGAACTCTGTGCAGAAACGGGCGGTCCGTTTGATAGATTCGCCTATCTTAACAAACGGATTGCGAAGCACAGACGTCAGGTGGGAATGGTGTCCTTGTTCTACTGGTATTTTGATGGAAGATGCTTTGAGGAACTAGCGTCATTGATCCCTTCGACACCGGTGTATAGTCAGTGAACACGCCAAACGCGCGCCCAAAATTTGCACACGGTTGACATTTGTCTCTAGAAAACGGGTCGCTTCTACGACTCGTTCTTGTGCTAAATATCTCAGCTGTGGAATGATTTGCCGGCCTCCGTGTTTCCTCCATCCCACAACATGGGTCTCTTCAAGACCCAAGTTCACTCCTTCCTATCCTCTAAAATGACTAAAATACTATGACACGATCAAAGCGAACCAAATACTTAGTCGATTGTGGTTAGAATTGCAAAAGGTAGTTAAAAAGTATTAAAAATAATTGGAAGGGAGATTTTGGTAGTTGGGATATGTAGATAATTGAGTGTTAGCACAACATACGACGTAAAAATGCATGAATCATGAAGTCGGCGAAGCCCCTCGAAGACAAAAAAGGAACACTTGGATAGTTTGGCGATGTAAAGAAGATGGTTGTAGAAAGGAGTATTAGTACAATATACGACATGTAGGTGAATGGAAAAGAGTTCGGAAATGCTCCTGAAATATATGTTAAGTCATGTTCAGAATCAGAAAAATTAAAAAAAAGGTATATTTGGGACGACGTATAAAAGTGGAAGAAGCATATATTGTAAACCGGAACCGATAATTGTAGTATTTCATATTCTCTGCCTACTTTTGAGGGGAAATAAGGCAAAAGTGTTTACGCCTAAGACCTTAGAGTATAGTTTTTACTGAATTCAATATAACACTATCAAAATTCATCGTAGTAATTTTAGTATTGAAAAGCAGGGGTTAACTTGTTGCACCAAAAATGTATAATTCACTTTTTATAACCTTTGAAGAAACCGTGTTATGTCAAAACATTAACTCTTATAAAAAATGTATTAAATATTGAATAAAAAACACTGATATAGATAATTTTTTCTTATAAGTCTTAACAGTCATCTATAGTGTTTTCCCTTAGACAGAATTCTGGTTTGTTCTCTTTTAATAATAATAACAGTAAATTCTGTTTACTGTCATAACTAATGAAATCTTTTTTTTGTTTGTTTCTTATTACTATTTTGTCATATTTTTTCTTTCTTATTTTCGCTAGTACTTCTTTCTTTCAAGAAAACGATTACCCTATTTTTTGTTTAAAATGTAAACTTTCACATAACCCATAGAAATGTGATAAAAACTATTATAATACCCGCACACAGGCTTTGCCTTTGTGGGATTTTTGTTTACATATTAATTTTTATCATATTTTCTTGTATTTTACACTGTTTCAAAATGTACTTATTTAACAAAAAAATTCAATAAAAAAAATAATAAAATCATGTTTTCGTATAATAGGAAAAGCTTTTTTTAACCAAAGGTAAATAATTTCAAAAAATCCGTAATGTTTCTGATAAAGTTGACGCATGAATGACGAATGGCGTAATTTTTTTTGTCCGGATGCCCGAAGTACTTGTCCGACAATCTGTTGTAAAATGGCGATAAATTGTAAGTGATTTATAAGGCTGTATTTTGGAAGGCCCTATCAGCCACGAAGCCTTCACCCACCTCATCCTGGAAAGGGATTATGGATCAATATAATATTATTATTTTTCAGAGTAATGACAAATTACTCGTTTCGGTTTCAGGCTGATTTATTTTTGACAAGTAATCAATTTATTTGATCTATTTAATTAACAGAGGTAGGCAGAGAGGATAAACCGCCAAACAACTCCGTATCATTATAAACTCCTGCTTCATTGTCATTCACATATCGTCTCTAGCATATTCTTCTGTTTTTGTGATCCTTGACATGATCTGACTAAAGTAATTGATTAATTTTTATTCATTTTTACAGTATCTTCACACAGGAGGCTCTGAGGGAAATAAATTCTCTCAAGGCCAATATCATCTTTGGAGATGTTTTGTGTAGGATCTATAAGAGGATAGGAAGGAGTGAACCTGGGTCTTGAAGAGATTCATGTTGTAGGAGGGAGAAAACACAGAATCCGGCAGATCACTTCACTGCTGAGCTGTAGAATACAAGAATGAATCGTAGAAGCGACCCATTCTCATGTGAAGAAAGTCAACCTTGTCCAAATGTTGGGCGGGCTTATGGCGTGTTTTCTAACTGTGCACCTGTGCCAGAGGAATTAATGACGCTAGTTCATCAGAAAATCTTCCATTGAAATACCGATAAAACAGGGGCAGCATTCCCACCTTCTCACATTATAAAAAAAGCCTGTTCTCTGAAGATTTGCTATCTTTGTTAGTATAGGAGAATCTATCAAACGCATCGCCCATTTCTGTACACTCAAGGGGTTTTTCAGGTATATCAGGGCTTCAGAATGGAGGTGACTGCCAAACTCAACAGTGGGGTGCATTTGCGATTAGTAAATAGTCTGCATTTTTGTACTATTAAAATATCAGCGGGTTCTGTACAGTACTTACGCCCACCTTCGAAGAGGCTAACTTGACTCTGGCTTCGACGGAGCCCTCGCGCCTGAATAGGTCACTGAATTTTTCAGTCAATTGAAATTCGACAGTGAAAGGAATTTGCCATGGATATGATTTAAAACACAGGTGATCACACATAGCCTCACAACATAACACAATTGGGGATGCCATAATCTCACTGGTTCTAGCCGGTTGGAAGAAGTTGGAACTCTTGTGTAGTATTCACATAAAAAATAAAGAGCAGATTATAAACGTACAGGAGCTACTGCATTTGAATACGTATTTGAATTGTTTGCAAGTACGCCAGTTAGGTAAGGTAATGTGATAATAGCGAAATGTTTGAAAATTTAACCTAACCTAACTTTTTCGAAATTCTAAATTACAAAATGATTTTAAAACTAGCTGATGAGAACCCGTCCTACCACGGATTAAATTTTTTAATATAGTTTTGAAGTTGTGAATTCTTGCTAGTTGTTTGTGGGCAATAATTGATTTGATAGCAATCTAGGACTATATCTAATCAAATAAACAAAAAAAGTTTCAATTGAAAATTTTTTTTCATTCCAAAAATTAATATTTTCAAAATGTATGTAAATAAAAAAATTATTAAGTAAGTACCTACTCGTGTTTTCCATTTTGAAAACATTCTACTCAAACAAACCTTCTTCTTTTTAATATGTAATCTGTGTCTAACCAGAGAAGTAAATCTATGGGCTAGATTAAATAAAACATGGCGGGTTAAATGTTTTTCATACAAATTTTGCAACGTTTAGCAACAGTTTTACATATTGGATGTCATTCAAACTACTCTCTAAACCTTTTTGGCACTAATAAGAACAAATTGTTCTATTTTCAGCAAAATCGGTCATGTAATTTTCTAGAAAAACGATGAAGGACATACAGGCAGGCAAAACATTAATTTTCATCGTATCATATGAGATTAAGCTTTCAAAATTATGCTTGGTATTTCATTGGTAGCGTAGTTTTTTTTTAAATTTATATTCGCACTCTCGCTGTTAGGTGCTGTAGAGATGTTTTGGCATATCAATGACGTCAGTTTAAAACAGCCAACACAGAACAATGTTAGGAAACAGTGTTCAACTTTAAAGCGACAGCTTGCTGCTCCAAGTTTCGGCATACACACGCTCCCCGTCCTCCAGTCTTTAGTCTTTAGTATTTAGTCTACAGTGCTGTCCCGGGATGACAGGTGCGCTATGTACATTGCACAGCTTACACTAACTCTGTATTCTGCGCATTGCAGTTGAGACAGTGTCGAGATAAACGGCGCCTTGTGAAGAGATAACTTTGATGCTTTATTAAATGCGAACGCCTATTAAAGTAATGAAAATGCAATATATCCACCTGCAAGGTAATCAAAAGACTCAACACATTTCCTTTTCTATTTACAAACTAATAAATAAAAAAAATGAATTAATAATTAATTTAAGACAAAAATAAAACAATAACTTGTTTACATCACTTTTATTTATGCTTTGGCGGCCCGGGTTTTGCTACTACCGTATCTTCTTCAGGGCAGTATAAAAAAAAAATAGTTATTTATAATTACTTTGTATTCTACACTTTATTAATATGCACATATCAACATGTTTCGAAAGCGATGCTTTCTTCATCAGTAATATAAAGAACACTAAAAAATAGTAATGTCAAGTAAAGACAAATGAAACAGAACACAAATATTTTGTATTATTTATATTCCTGATGAAGAAAGTGTCGATTTCGAAACATGTTTTTTTCTTTATTTATTATTATTTAAACGCCCAGAGAGCTTTTACGTACAGATATATGATTTTTAAATCACATTAAAAAAAAAAAAATAGCCAACCTGCACGAAAATTAAATTACACTTGAAAAGGGTTAAGTTACACTTGAAAGGCTACAACAAAAGTTATGTTACACTTGAAAAAAGATAAAAATGCACCAAAGCTAAAATACACAGGAATATAAAGGAACCAAAAAAATGAATAATACAATATCCACAAAGTCAATATTAACATTAATAACAAATAAGTAAATAATGTAAAAAGTTGTATTTAACAATAATTTATAAACTAGGTAGAAATAATTCCTTCATACTTTTGAAATTTTGCCAAGTTCACATTGTTGTCAAATACATCCATGTCATTTTGTTGGTATGCATATATTAATGAAGTGGTAAATAAAAAGTAATTTTTAATTCATCTTTTTGATAAGAACGCCACAAAGTGAATACAAATCTTAGAAATTATACTAAATGAAAAGGCTAATAAGACAATTCAGGGTGTTTTTCGTGCTGAGGCGGTTAGGTTTTATTTAAAAAATATTGTTTTAATTACTATCGCTAATCCTTTTTTTTTGAGCCAGGCTGTGATTTGGTTTTTGAAATCATTTGCATATTCTGTTCTTTTTATTGCCGGTGGAAGTGAACTATAGAGGTTAGTGGGGAGATATTTATAGTTCTTTTGTTCAAATGCAGTTTTAAATTTACGTGCATTCATAATGCCATTCTAGTTGGCTCTTGTGTTTGATGAAAACATTCTTACCTTAGATATGTTAGAATTTAGGGACTGCAACTTGACTTGTTTTCTTTTGTTGACGTTTTTATGGGGGCGTTAATAATAATAATAATATTTGTTTGGTTTGTATAGCGCCGTTCTTGTGAAAAATCACCTCAAGGGCGCTGTGCAAATATTGTTATCTATTCTTTATCTAATTATGTATAAACAGATACAGAATAACATACTTACCTGGCAGGTCGCTTCAGATGAACATAGTTTTATTAGAAAATGGAAGCTTAGAGATGATATGATTTTTATATTTGCTATTTTATCCTCCTTTTTTGTTGATAATAAATAATAATAAATGGATTATTTCTATAGCGGCGTTTTCGTGAGAAAATCACCTCAAGGGCACTGTTACACTTGTTAGAAGATTGGTGGCACAAGAATACTTGGTATTTATTTGAAATATTTATAATTTGTAGAACTGAGAATATTTAGAAAATTACCTCAAAAAGCGTACGAAGTTTTTAATAAATATTAACACTTTTAAATTTTTTTTTAATGGTGGCTATACCTTTTTGGGTTTTAGACATTTTTTTCATACGATTTGTGGTAAACGGTCGTATTCTAATATATCATATTCGATTACCGCAATGTTTTAAATGAGAAAACTTTTCTTGTCAGTCATTATCATTAATATCCGACAATTTCTTCGGATAAGTAATCAAGTGGCAATGAAAATAAAAAAAAAATTATTACTTAATACAAGTTAATGCATATAAGTTGGATATTTTAAAAGCATTTGTGGTTTTTTGAATAAAAATCCTGCTTTAAAGAGTAAAACTCGGCTTGATCATTAGAACTAAATAGCCAAGTACTTATTAACAGTCTTAATCCGTCACAACGTTCCAAAGCCTTTCGGAATTATCCAAAATATGAGATGTCATAGCCAAATTTCACCGGATAGTTAACACTCTCGCGCGGTATCAATTTTATAATAAACAAATAAAAAAATGTTGTTGAAACCAATAAGCAATGAATTTTTAAAAAAATCGCAAAACCAGTGTTTATTGTATATAAATCTACAAGTGCTAATGTAAAAAAAAATCCGTATCCACAGTGTTGACACCGTGAAAGAAAATGTTCAACAAAAGAAACAATACGGAACCTTTAGCAGGTTTCAAGCTTTCGATGGGCCTCGGCCGGTTTGTTGGGGAAACTCGATGGGGATTTAAAAGCTTTATGGCCTGACCCAACAATAGATAGCCGTGTACATATTACGGCCATCGCGTACAATAATCCTGTAAATAATTATATTGACTAATTTTTTTATCGACAATCTAAATTATTATTTTTCTCTTTATAATAAGATTATGGCAGAACTCCTTGGCAGAATGGTAAAGTCCTTACTACTAGGCCCGGAGATCATGGCTTTAAAAACCGCTGCGGACAAATAAAAGTAACGTGTAATAATTTCTTCAAACGATCGGTATTCACTTTGTGGCGTCATTATTAATTCATTAATTAATAAATATACTTTGTTTACATCACTATATAAATATATCAACATGTTTCGACATCAACGGTGTCATATATTATATTCCTGATATTTATATTTACATTCCTGATGATGACAGCATTGCTGTCGAAACATGATGTTTATGTATATTTATAAAGTGGAGTAAACAAATTTTTTTTTAATTAATTACGTAAGATGTAATCTTTATGGATTTTATCTATCTTTTAAAAAGAAAACCACGAAATTTTATATTTTCGCCTAGTTTCATAGTAAAAGGTAATCTAATTTTATTTTTTTTAATTTATTTTTTTTACATTTTACAAAAAACAAATACAATGAAAAAGTTCTGATAAACTACTTTTTTGTAGTTTGTCTAACGGGAGCTTGTTATTTAAAACTTAAAATTTACAATTGAGGTTACAAAATATGTATATGTAGAAAATCAAAAACATATGTAACAAGATTAAAGAATAAATATTTCTCAAGAATCTTACCCAAAAATATTTATACAAAATATTTAAAAAATAAATATACATAAACGACAGCAATAAATGATATAAAAAATAATAATATTTTAGCGGGTAATATATTAAAACAGCTATGAATCATGTGATCTAAAGTTCTTTGTCCATATTTGTTTATATGCTTAGGAACCATTAATCTTTCATTAAAATTGAGACGAGTACTGTTAGTGTGCTGTAGTCTATCTGTATTAAATATAGGGTTATTAATGTGATGAAATATAATTCTGTACCACAGAATAGATCTTAATGAAAGAATTTTGAGACTGATAAAAGTATGGTATATTATGCTTTTGTTCGTATAAATTTTTATGAGCTAATAATTTAACCAATGAATTTTGGACTGATTGAAAATGATTGCTGTTTGTTTCATAGGAAAGTCCCCAAGCTCGATGCCTTATGACACATTCCGCATATTATTGTTATAGTGAGACACTACGAGTGGCCAGTTACTTTCCGACCTTGTCCTTCCCCATATCCTTCCTTTCTTTTCCTCTTTCAGCCTTCTTATATACGCAAAAATTGGAATGTCTCACTTGTTTCTGAGCAGTGACATACCTAACCTTCCTTTAACCCTATTTTCAATTTTTTTGACAAAATACTAAAGAATCCGAAGGTCGCGGGTTCAAATCCCGGCGTGCGCAAGTACACTTTATTTAATTAATTTCTACTGTTTCACAATTAATTAATTTTAAAATAATATACAGTTTATTTGCGCACGTTCTAGAGTGGAAGATACTCTCAGTATCGCCCTGGTGAAAGACTACTATTTAGAATTGAAAACGTTGCTTTAAATGAGTTTTAGCCGTGTTTGAAGAAATTCTACGCCGGTCTAACTGAACATGAAAATTCCACAATAAATTCTCTGGCTACACACAGCGAGAATGACACCTTTGAGTTTACTCATCGAAAGGCAGTCTTCCGTAAGGAGTGAAATCCTGTAGTAATATCACAGTTACCAGTTTCATTTCGTCACACAACCAAAAAAAAAAAAAAGTCGAACATCATTAGTTCATTCCATGTTCGGAATTACGTTAGGAACGGTAAACAGATTGTTTTAGGAACTCTGTACATAAATGATATTAAATTTCAAGTCTAAGTGGATTCAGAGCTTCTAAATTAATGACATTTTCATGATTTTCTTTGGACACTGTTACGAATCTATATTCCACTCGCACGATATTTATTTTTTTTAAATCCGACAGGTAAAGATATTTTGTGTCTATAGCAGAGTGATGATTGATGACCTTGGATTGAATGATTGTGAAGTTTGAAAGTATTGATTGATAATAAACCTGTCCGCGATGAATAATACCTGTAGTTGTATACCTGTACATGAGATGAACGGGAAAATTCTGACGGAAAATTGGACAAATTGAGAAAAATCGCTGAAATATTTAACGACCTGCGTAGTAAACACGGGGTTCTAAGTACACAAAAGAGACAAACCGATAGAAGTAAGTCGTGAGCGTGTCCATGTCCCCAAAGTAAGCTCAGAGAAAGTGAAATTATTAAAACATTTTAGAAGGTCGATTTTCTTCCAAGAATCGAAAATCAATAATTTGAGTACAATAAGAACAATTTTCCGCTGACACTTTCAAAAATGGATGTGAGATTATCAATTTTATTGGCATGTCCGGGGACTAGAACTCATTTTGTCTTTTGTAAATTGGCGACAAAAAATGTCTTTCAAATTGGTATAGATTACAATTTTTGGAATGATCTATTCAGCTTCTAAGCAAGAATCGCAAAGTTAGTTGTGTTAGGGCCATTTCAAGAATCAAAATAATAAAGGGGTATATATAATTATTTCTAATTTTGAAACTGCTTGGTGGAATTCCATTTAAAAATGATTATTTTTTTATTAAAAAAACATATGTAACTTTTTCCGCTTTTTTATTTTAGACCAGACCGGTTTCACCCTATCACGGGCATCGTCAGACTGGCACAATTAAAACTAAATCTATGGTATATATAGCATCGATGTCAGGAGTGAGTCCTCCTGCTGTCCAATATTGTTTTTATTTATGACTTGAAATTTGTTTTATTGCTGTCGGCACTATTTATTATACTTTTAGGTTTGTTTATTATCCTCTGGAAGACGGATTACACTGTGTTTGTTTACTGAATAGGTTGTTGTTTTAAAAAATTAGATAAAGTCATTCGTGTCTACTTTTATTTGAACAGATTGTTATTTCTGGTTTTGTTTTTTCCCCTGTGATTTCCGTCTTGTGTGCTAAAATCAATTTCATAGCAGTTTTTGGCCCGTAGTTATATGAACTACGGGTAACCAGGTACATTTTAATGGGTCTTTAAAATATTTTATTTTGTTATAATAGGTACACATCAGGGTAATATCCTTCTTAGAGTTACAAAATTCCCAGTTATATTTTATCCTAGCATTTTATTGCGTTTCCTATTTACAATCATATGTTAGATACCATGGGTATATATGAGACGATCTTTGAATTTGAATGAAACGTGTAATGTGTGCGAAGAAAACTTTAAAATGTTCTAAAATAGAGTATAAATCAATTCTAATGCAGGAGCAACTTATTGAATTATCCAGAAATATAGGAGCTGAAACCAATGTTTGAACAATGAACGAAGTTACCACATAATCTGGTAACAACAAAAAATATCAATTTTATATACAGATTTACGGGACATTGTACAGACGCTGTTGATTGTTTTCCCGTCTTCCTATTTAATAGAACGTGAATTCATTGCAGTTACGATCCTCATCACGAAAAAAGAAACCGCCTGCAAATAAGTGCTTGTGGAGACTTAAAATTATTACTCACAAATCGACCTAAACCTAATCCCATCCCGTTCACCCATCCCACTGACGAATAATATGCTTTTGTATAAAAAAAATATATAATTTCAATACGCAATGTCAAAATGTTTTATAATTTCTCCAAAAGATTGGTATACACTTTGTTGCGTCATTATTAATATTAAATTAAATTACTTTGTAATATAATAACAATTATTCTCAATTTGCCAATTATATTTTAGGAAACATTATTTTGTTATTTGTATATAAAGGTTTAAAAATTTACATACAAAAACAACCGTTTTAAAATCAGACAAATTTGAAAATTCAGAAATCGGAAAAAGGGTTAAAATTTATAAATAATTTTTTTTTTTTAAAATAGCTCTCTCTTGAATTTATTTTCATATTAATTTAAATAATAAACAAAAATCTAATATAAAATTGTTATTCATTGCTTTTTTAATTAATTTCCTACCTACTTTAATCAATTTACCTCTTAACTAATTAGCCTCCCTGCATTTTACGAGATTTTCGTATATGGAGTCATTTTTAAATAGAGCACAATTTAGGATTTTCTCTCTAGCAAAAGCTTTGAACAAGGGACACAATGTTAATTATTTTACACAATTTTAATAACCCAATAATCACCCTTTATTTCTATCAGAAGCAGCTCAATTAAAGTGCGGCGTTAGACAAGGAGGCTCAATGTCCCCAGTGCTGTTCAATGTATACATGGATGAACTTAGCAAAACTCTGAAGGAAACAAGAATCGGATGCCACATTGCTGGGGTATGTATGAACAATATCAGCTATGCAGATGACATGGTCATACTTGCCCCATCGGTAAGAGCTATGAGAAAACTTCTAGACATATGTGAATCGTACGTTATTAGTCACGGGCTAATGTATAATGCAAAAAAATCATCACTGCTGATTTTCAAAGCAAATACGGGTCCTGCTGTCATTCCGCCCATACGTCTCGGCGGAGCCAATCTTGAAATCTGCAGCGAAATCAAATACTTGGGGCATGTCATCACTGATGACCTAAATGATAAAAATGACATAGAACGCCAAAGAAGAGCGCTGTGCGTACGCGCCAACATGCTCGCCAGAAGATTTAATAGGTGCAGTTCTCCAGTAAAAAAGCAACTATTCCAGACATACTGCATGAGCTTTTACACTAGCGAACTATGGACTAGATACACACAAGGCGTCATGGACACACTCCGAGTGCAATATAACCATGCTTACAGGGCGCTGTTCGGCCTCCCTTGGAGATGCAGCGCCTCGCAGATGTTCGCAGAGGGAAGGGTGCATGGGTTCGCTGCTTTGATGCGCCACAGAATAGACGAGTCAGCGCTACCGGAGATCGGAAAACACTCTTGTCCAGGCCGTCGCCCAGTGGCATGGCGCGCCCCTACATCGTAGATGGAGAACTTCCCTCAGGCCATTGTAGCATAAGTGTTAAATATGTTATTTTAATTTAATTTATTTTTTATTTTTTTTGTTTTTATATTATATTTCTACAATGTGTAATTTTCTATTCTTAAAATGTATTCTTTTTATATGGCAGACAGAGTATTGCACTCACCGCTTTGTTCTGCTGAAATAAAACATTATTATTATTATTATTATTAAAACAATTTTTTACCCATAGTAGTCTAGCCAGGTATAAGAAAACTGATGAGTTTTAATAGATTTTTTTTTATATCATTGAATATAATATTAACAAATCTCAAATGAAATATGAAACAGAAAATATACAGAAAATAAGAAGGCCACCTTCGCATCTGGGACTCGAACCCAGGACCTCTCGGTCTATCCGGGACCTACGCTCTAACCAATTGAGCAAATGCACCTCATTGCTTTCCGCCCTTTGAATCGATATCATACTCCAATTTAAGAATGGTTAATATCGTCTTTAAATAATTCTCATATAGTTTTGGCTCATATCTTTCTGTATTGAATGCAAGATTCTATCGAATTTATTTAGAATCTAGATACTGTCTCTAACTAACTAACTAACGATCACGCCGTTTCTCCGCAAGGGGTAGGCTGAAAGGACGGACCGCTAAATAACTCGACCTTGGCATACAATTCTTGCTTCATTCGCATTCATACATCGTCTCATACATTCTTTTTTATTAGTCCTACTTTTGACATGGCCCGACTCAAGTATTTAATTCGATTGATCGTAGCATGTCTTCCTCGGTTGTTCCCGGCTTCTTCTTCCATTCACATTCGCCTCACATAGTCTTCTTACACTCCTTTCTTCGGTCATTCGCCCTACATGACCAAGCCTCGATGTCTCGGATATACTCATAAATTAATGGATTATTTCTATAGCGCCGTTTTCGTGAAAAAATCACCACAGGGGCGCTTGAGAGAATGGGAGAATGGGATATATATACATTTTTTCTCGTCTAGAATTAATATTCTATCTTTATTGGATTAACTTATGAAGCTTGATTTAAACAATATGTGTATATTACCACGAGGTTTAGAAGCTTCAGTTAGGGTTTCCAATAACAAAATAAGTTTAAAAAGAATTTACTACTTAAAATTAAAATTATTTTGATGAAAGAATTTTCTTGGTACCTTTTCTTGGGATTTCTTGAAGCAGATGCTTCCTACAGAAACTTCCAAGAGAATACTTCGGTCAAAAATACCAAGTACTTAACCAAACCACTAATATATCAAACGGCGAAATAACAAGAGCCGTGGACACTAACCCAAATAAATAAATTGAACATTCTTCGAACTTCAGACCTACGCTTGAAAATGGAACTTAAATAAAATGAACTATGAACTCAAAAATCTAAATAAACATTCATTTGAGCAATGAACTTGATAAAATTAAGATAAGATTTTGTTTTGTTCTCCCAAATTAACACTTGATTTCTCGATTTGAGAAAGGAAATTACAAAATCGATTCTTTTGCGCGAAAGTGCCTAGTAATTTGTGCTGTTTTACAATTAATTCATTTAAAAGTATTATGAAGTATATTTTCGCACGCTCCAGAGTGGAAGATACTCTCAGTATCACCCCGGTGAAATACCAGCATTCAGAATTGAAACATAGATTGAAATGGGTTTTAGCCGTGTTTGGTTACCAGATCTGAATAACCAGGTATTTTCCCACTTTCCTCTTCCCCTTCTCCTTCCCATCCCCAATACCTTCAACCTCACAATATTCCCGAATTGGGGATGCCATATAAATTTTAAAAAAATACTACAGCGCTACAGAAATGTTCCTAGAAGGACGAGTGCATTCTCTCAGGGAACTTCTCCGCCACCACATGGGAAGTATATGGTGTAATCCTTTTCTATGTATTCCTTTTCTTTTTTTCTTCCTCTTATTTTACATAGCATTTCTATTTTTTTGTTTATATTGTTATCACTTATGGAACGTATTGCATTGCACTAGCCCTGCATACCTTTTGGAATAAAGGTCTATTATTATTACTATTACATTTAATATAAAAATTACTTGTAAATTTTAATGATAACACTATAAAATTAAATTTACTTAAAGTAAATAAAAATACGAACAAAGGATAAAAGCATTATATGCGGTACCTAAGCAAAAATCATGCAATAAATTTCCCGAAACAACGAGGAAACACAATAAGATAACAAATATCAAAGCAAGACTGCGATTCTATCGAAAAGAAGAATCAATGATCGGAATCCCGTCATTTGGAACTAAACTCATTTGCTCTATCTCGCCGAATTCTGTAGGAGGAAATTTTCATAGAATTTGAGAAGATCAAAGAGTGCTTTTGTTTCCATGTTACCATCCGACCTTATCAAAATGGTTTTTGTCAACAATTCAGTAAAGTTTTACATCAAAGGAGGTTTTAAATTCATTAAGTGGATTAAGGCTTGTTCGGCTTTCGGTACTCTCAGCGAGAGGGAAATAATAAGAACGATGCTTTTGTTTGTATCTTGATTCAGCGTTACGCATTTTTATATAATATGTAATAATTTACTAATTCAATCCACTTTACAATACGCTATTATTAGTTGTGAGTCAGCATATAATAGTAGCCCGAATCCACTAAACAGTGTACAAAACGTTAAATTCTACAAAAAGGAAAAAACCTAGAGATCACTCGACAAAATTAATATTTGAAGTTTCAATTTTTAGTAACATATTTAAAAAAATCAATACTTTAAATAAAGAAAGAAAAACAAAAATATCATTTCATCTAAGAAAATCGCGCAAGATTTAAATTCGTATTCTCACCATGTACACCATCACACAAACTTAAACTTAAAAATTAAGGAAAACTAAAAAGAATACATACCCATTCTTAAGCATACACCCCTGTAATAATATACCGTTGCGCTATACGGTAAATATCCTGTGCCATATTGTACTTACATTATGTATGTTTATTATGTATAACTTGTCGCTATGCACTCTCTTTTCCATAATATAAACCACCGACTCTGTCACACTGTCATGTAAACCATTTTAAACATAACTTTCATCTAATAGTTTTACCTTTTTTTATATAATTGCAATATGTACACTCCGCTTCTCTATGCAAGCTTTGCTTAAAAAAAAGCGTTGTATTGTAAATTGAAATAAAATGCATACAATAAATTTTTTTTTTTTTAAGTACATAACATTTCAAACAGAATTTTTTGATATCGTATTATGTTTGGAAGAGTGAACTCTTTTATTTTTGATTTTGATTTTGATATGATTGGTATACAGAAATCCTAAAGTAAAAGTTTTCTGACTCTAGTATAATTAAAAATGATTCTTTACTTTTGAATTTTTGTTGATGGTGATGACTCGAAGCTTTATAACTATACTGCAACTTTAGTGGCAGGATATCATTCCTTACGGAGGATTGATTTTGTTTTTTATTGTATTAAAATATTTCGTTCTCGCTGTATTTAGCGAGACTATTTATTGATGTGTTTTCATGCCATCTAAAACTTTTCAGAATGTGTTACTATAAGATGCTTTATTAGAGGAATGTTTGTGTCACTGTATAGAGTGTTAACCATGATCCACTTAAGTGCATTCAATGCTAATCCTATGGCTTTATTTTGCAATATTTGTAGTTTGTTAATGTGTTTGTGAGCTGCGTATCCTTAAATGGGAGTAGCGTAAATAAAGCCCGTCCTTATGGTCATTTTGTAAAGGGGTAATTTATTGTCTGCTGACATTGACTATTTCTACCTAGTTATATGTGTTTTTCCCACGTTAATTTAGTATCTAGTATTAATCTTGGGTATTTGACTGATTTTTCCCATGGAAAGGTTACTCCAAACAGTATTATGTTAGGAGGGCCGTTAGCTATTTTTCGTAAGAAGGCAATAGCCACGCTTTTTGTGCGGTTATTGAAATTCGCCATGTTTTACACCAGCTTTCAACTAGTGTGGCTTGAAGCTGAACGCGACGTGTAGCAGTGGCCTCGACACTTGAACTTGACAATATATTTTTTATCGTCTGCTAATTGTGTTATTTAAGTGTTGTAATTAAAAGTGATGTAAGCAAAGTTATTGTTTTATTTTAAGATAAAAAAAGTTTATCTTGTTCTTTAAATAGTTTTAATTTCTAAATATACCCTAAAAGTGTGAAAGTTGTTGATTTTTTCGTATTTATGTAGTTTTAATAATAAAGTTGATTAAGTATACACGTTTTTGTTATTATTAGAAACCTATAATTTGATAAAGATGTATTTTTGATACGATTTGAAATCCTGTTCTCAAACAACAACAAAAATATATGAATATAGGGGTCTGTGAGACTCCACGTCCAGTGTTGTGTTAATAAAAAAATGACAAAAAAAAATTAAAGGAAATACTATTGAGAGCTTCATAATTATTAACCAGTTTTAGAGAAAGGATGGAGTACTAACAGTTCTGCAGAGTTATTTTGTGCTTACCCCTACGAGGTGAAGGAGAAAATATTTTTTATATGCTTAACGCGAATTTATAAACTTCGATAATAACAATTACAGATTATAATCAATTTTTAAGAAAAAAAAATTCCACATTATAAATCCAACTTACAAGGGGTATGATCTTTATAAGGCATTTTCCTTATCCTTAAAGTTAAAGACATTTTGCTTAACTGCAATTCCGATTAAAAGTCAATGAAGATACATTTTTATAGGAGTTTGTGGCTTAATCATCAGTTTTATTAAGAAAGAAGTTCCCGGCGTTGCCCGGGATTATTAATAGTTTGAAAAAAAGTTTTATAATCCCTAACCCTAGTCTTATCCTTACTCCTACTCGTACTCCCTACTCTTATCGATTAATTTTCCTCTTATTTTTAATGTCAAGTGTGCAAAATTTCATCAACACGTACCAAAATTTGACTTTAGGAGTGGGAAAGGGGGATGGGGGTGGTATTTAAAAATCTCATGTAAACACGGCCTTTTAGTTATTTTATAGGTCAAGTGAACAAAAATTCAGAATAACAAATAGAATTTCGCAGTTCTTCGTGAAATTTTGCACATTTCGACGTTCAAAATAAGAGAAAAATCACTCGGCAGGGGAACATATCACAACCTAAAAACTTTCCTCCAAACCATTCATATACTCGCATGCGGCAAGTGCCGCAGAGTGAAAGATACCATCAGTATCGCCCCGGTGACCACCATTCAGAGTCGGAACGTCGCTTGATATGGCGATCGCCGTGTTTAGTGATCAGATCTCAATGGCCAGCTACTTCCCCACCTTACTCTTACGCATCTCCTTATCCTCGCCACTACCCTCAACCTCACATTGGGGATGCCATAGTCCTACTGGCTTTAGACGGTTGGAAGCAGTCGTACCGATCTCGTACGGTATTCAAATAAAATAATAATATTACATATATATATATATACCACATATTTGAATACCCCAAATGTACAAATTTATTAAATTTGATATTAAAATACTATTACCAATATCCTTTTTTTACATAAAATCTTTGACTCCGATCAGAAATATCTACCTGAGTTGAACATTGAATGTAACTTCGACTAAACCATCCTTACATCGCGAATAATATGAATAATTAAGATACAAAATTGGCATTTACATATTATTTGTGCGTGGAATATTCATGATAATTCCTATTTATGTGGGATTAACGTATATGTGAACCCGGCCTTGCTCGGGATTTAAATAAAAATAAAGTTATTAAGTTGTGGTGCCATTACTCATTTAACTGTGAAAGTAATGCCTTGTGATGATTATTACTCTCTCTAAACAAAGACAGAAAAGGAATCGAATTAAAAAATTTATTTCATTCCATACATTTATTTTTTCATAATGTATCTAAACAATAACGTTCTTAAGTAGGTACCTACTTTTGTTATCCATTTTGAAAATATTCTACCGAAAAAAAACCTTTTTTTTGAATATGTAATCTGTGGCTAACCATAATGGTATATCCATGGGCTATCCTCAATACAGCATGGCGGGTTTAATGTTTTTTATACTAATTTTCAAACGTTATAGCAACAGTTTTACATATTGGATTTCATTATAACTACTCTCTTAACCTTCCCACTAATAAGAACCAATATTTTTCAAGAAAATCGAGGAAAGATGGACAGACAAACAATCATTCTTAAATATTAAGATTATTATATATATATCTGGGTATAAAGCTAGAATATGTAGGTGTTTATAAATAACACCCCGCGTATTATTATTTAAATTAGTTTATTCGACATTCCTAGAATATTGAATAATAAAATATCTATTTATGTTAGTACAGACAAGGGTTTGATTTGTTGGTTATATTTAATAATAATTAATAATCCATGTGTCTGTTATTTTCTAATTATGTGGTGTTGGGTTATTATGTATAAATTTTCCTGATATTTTGTAATTTGATTATTTATATACGAGTCTATATTATGTTAGGTCAGTTAGTGTAGATCGCACTTGAGGTGAACCCAAAATGGCTGATAATGCTAACATATGATATACATATGTGTACCAACATAACAAAAAAAAATTCGATAATCGGATGTATACAGCCCGCGAAAAATTCAAAATTCACCTTTTCTTTTGAACAAACCTCGTATATATTATGTTAGGTCAGTTAGTGTAGATCGCACTTGAGGTGAACCTTCCCAAATCTACTCTACAGAATTTAATTATAATTATAATTATTGAATGAATTTTATGTAAGGTTTTTTTTATGATTTAGTAATACGTGATGCTTTCTGAAAAAAGATGCAGTTATTTCAGTAACTTTATACTTCATTATTAACTGCGGGTTCTGTATGCACTGAACAAAAACAGAATATAACACGCTGTACAGGAAGCGAACTGTTTCCGATTGCGGGTCAGGGTGGTAATTACGGGTAATTGTAGAGAAAATCGGAATAATTACAGCACCTCTATTTAGTGCTTCAAATCCGACAGATTCATTTACATGAGCGCTAGATGGGTTAACGAACTTGACGTTAATTTTACGTACATTATATTTTATGTGAGCAATTATTATCGCATCACGTATGAAATAGCTAAACATGGTCATTATTTATTTTAAATTAACGTAATCAAACCATTTATCAAAAAAAAATAATTACAGCGCAAACAAAGGATGTTTGAAACATTATTAATAAAGGAAGATGAATAATATTTTAATGTTGATATGCAAAATATGAAATACAACAAAGAATAATAAAATAAAAAAAAATCATTTCGTAATGTCATTTGTACACATAATTTCAATGTTTCCTGTTAGCTATTAGCAAAGTATGCAGGTTTTACCTTTGACTTTAATGAAGATGTGAGCCATATTGCGAAAAGAAAAAAAAAACGCTTATGGGGGGTGGGGGGTGGGGGGGCATTGTATTTGAATCTTATTTGTCCATAAGAGGTTTTAGAAACTGGAATATTTAAAGATTTTACAAGCGATTGTCTTAGGGCTCTAGTGCTTGTTTTTTTTTTATTAAAAAATATTTTTAAATTGATATAATAGGATATTTTTTTGGGTATGTTTTTTGAAAATTTAGTTTCTTAAAAATAAAATAACTCCGTGTTTAACGTACGGTACGGTAATATACATAAATATTTATTGGTATTTGTTTTCGTTGTCTGTGAAGGTAGAATGACCTGACTTTAGTATTTATTTTAAAGTAAATTTTATTTATATATCTTCACCCAATACGTCAAACATTTCAAAAATCTTCTTATTGTATGTATATGAATACTTTTCAACTATATATATATGTGTATTATATAGTTTCCTATATTTCAAAATATATTTATATATTCATATCACGCTGGAGTCAAGTTAGCTAGTCAGGTAAAAATAACTTTCTATGCCGGTTCTTGAATTCATTCGTTTCGTAGGAGGAAGGAACATATAATGCATATCATTCTCCAGCTGAACAAATTGTAAAAACGAGCCGATAACGAGCGGTATAATTTACATTGAACGAATGCTGGGCAGAAGCTAAGCATGTAGCAATGCGCCATCAGAGCTGGCAGAGGAAAGATGAAAGTAGAGTGCTGTAGAAATGAGATCTCTGAGGCGAATGTGTGGTAAAACCATGTATGATTGTGTGAAAAATGTTGAGATTCGTAAATAATGCAAGTCGATTAGATGGTTTGGGCATGTAGAGCGAATGAATGAAGAAGGGAATGTAAGTATAATATATGGCGCGAATGTGAATGGAAAAAGAAGCCGGGATGCTGAGGAAGACATGGCACAATTAAGTAAATCAAATTCGTGTGTCGGGCTATGTCAGAAATCGGAATAACAGAAGAGAATGTATGAGACGTTGTATGAATGTGAATGAAGCAATAAATGTACCCCACGATCGAGTTGTTTGGCGGTCCGTCCGCTCTTAATACCCGTGCGGGGAAACGGCGTGATGGTTAGTTAGTTAGTTTAAAATATATACCAAGCAAAGAAGAATTTAAGAATGTAAGATCCAACGGAATATATTTAACTTTGAACTGCGATTTAAAAAATATTAGACTTATGTACATGTAGCTTTGCGGAATTCTAAGCCAACTAATTATTAGACTTATATACGTGTAGGGTTGCGGAATTCTAAGTCAAGTTATTATTAAACGTATGTACGTGTAGAGTGGCGGAATTCTATGCCAAGTAACTAGGTTTTTCCTACCTTTTTTGCGTTATAAATACCAATGAATGATAAGATGGTGAAATGGTATTTATTCTTTATCATTTTTGCAACCTATTCATTTTTTTCCGTTAATCTGGTGAAGATTTTACAAATTTCCTCCAGACTCTGCATCAAGTTTTACAATCAATACCTAGCCATACTAAACAACTACCAAAAATATATACGTGTTCATCTGGAATATAAATTTTTATTCGCAATTTTGTGATGTTATGAAGAGAAAATATGCATGATATGCATGCGTCGCGGACACCGTGCTCCAGTAATAAATGTTCTACTTACCAACCTGGTTCTCAATCAATTGAATAACAATAAGGATGTCACGCACCTGAAAGAAACGATAACATGAATTAGTAGAGAAATCATTGTTTTGTAAATAACGTAAATAATAAAACAGGCATTTTCATAGAGAGTTTCATCGAATTTATGGTATATTATGTAATCATTGTGTTGAATTTGTAGAAATTTAATTATTAGTGTTTAAATAAAAACATAAATCATTTAAAAAAAATTATTACGTTATATGTGTATTCAAGATTTTTTTTAAATCACCCTGATTTTTTCGCCGTTAAATGTTTTTAAAGTTCGATATTTAAAAAAATTATTAATTTTGATTTAATTTACTTTGAATTTAAAAAAAAAAAAAAAACATTTCACCTATCTTCCTCTTGTTTATTTCAGACCGGACTGGTTTCACCCCATCACAGACATCTTCATATTGGTATAATTAAAACTAGTTCTATACTTATTAATTCTTTTTGTGTTTAATTCATAGAACTGCATTTAATTTATTATAATTAATTTTAATCAAATTTAGTAGTGTTGTTTTAAGTTCTGCAAGTATTTTTGTTTTTATTCTTGTGACAGCTATTCAAGACCATCTTAAACCTGCCAGCAAGACAGTTGTATATATTGTTTGGGTCGTGTGAACATACTGAGTATTGGGGAATAATCAAAATAAATAATAAAATTCACAATAAAAAAACTGAAATTATTGCAGAAATTAATAATAACATTATTAAATTTGATTTACATTAAATAAGCATTTATCTTAGGAGTGAGTCCCATTGCTCTTTCTAATATTGTACGCTTATGACTGAGAAATTATTTTTATTGCTGACCGAACGGCATCACAATTACATTCCTTCTGGAAGGCGGTATAAATTATGTTTACTTTAAATTTAAAATAAAAATATGAAATTTAAAAATATATATATATATATATTTTTAAATATAATAAAATGTATTTAAATATTGTGAAATTAAAAAAAAATGTCTTTAAATATTACAGAAATGTTCCTGGAAGGACGAGTGCACTCTTTCAGGGCAATTCACCGCCACCGCATGGGAAGCCTATGGTACAGAGTACGCCAATCCAAGAATACCATCATTACTGCCACGGCTGCATGGATGGCGTCTCTCTTGATGGCCCTTTGGAGATGAGAAGCCGTCAAATATCCAAGATAAACTTGTTAAAAAAAAATTCTCTCCTAGGGAATGAACTTATTTTGCATATTTTATTGAGTAATGTTTATTTTACGCACCTATTGTTATTTTTTTGTTTGTATTATTATCACTTATAGAACCTATTGCATGGCACTACCCCTGCATACCTTCTGGAATAAAGAACTATTATTATTATTGTGAAATTATAAAAAAAATGTCTATGTAAAATTACGTATAATAGTAAAAATCGTGGTAACCCACTCCCAACTACCAAGACATTGACCTTGTTTACTTTTAACATTAAACTCATAAAACTTTTTAATCGACATACCTATCGTCACGCATCTATATGAAAATTTGCATACTCAGAAATGAAGGAAATCCTACAAAACGGCTAAAAGCATATCCTGAATGTCAGACATTTGAAATTTACGAGTGACTATTCGAGAGTCTGCGTTTGTGGTCGGTAATCATAAGACATATAGGGGGAGCCGAATAATGACAACTTCCTCTTAGGAATTCATTCCCGGGAAGTTTATTGTAAGTAACAAGTAAACTGAGGCTTGAGAAGAGATTTAAATGACATTAAATATAATAGATGTGAGAATCTTGCCTCAATTTGGCCACATGCATTGTTGCTTACTATTTAAAAAAAAAGATGATATTTTTGTCTGTGCAAAAATATAAATTGCTTTACAATAATTTTTTATCTCTTGTCTTTCCATATTCTTATGATAAGTTATTATTACGATTATTAATTTAACCTACACCAGACTAAAACTACGCATTACGACTAATAATAATAATAATAATTGGATTACTTGTATAGCGCCGTTTTTGTGAAAAATCTGTACAAATCTTAATTCCTATTCTTTATCTAATTATGAACAAACAGACACAGAAAAACATTCTTACCTGGCAGGTCGCTTCACATGAACACAGTTTTATTAGAAAATTAAAGTATAGAGATGATATTTTTACAGTTGCTATTTTATCCCCCTTTTCTATTTATCTATTGATGTTACATTTATTAGAAGATTGGTGGCACAAGAAGAGGTGGCATTTATTTGAAATACTTTTAATTTTTTGGACTGGAAAATGTTTATAAAATGACCTTAAAAAGCGTAGGAAGCTTCTAATGGATATTACCATTTTTTAATTTTTTATTATAATTTTATTTTTTTATTATTATTTTTTTTTTTTTTAAGCTTTTAGGTATAATTTATGATTAATAATAGTTATAATATATTATACGGGGAGTTAAGAGAAGTACCCGACTTACTTTAACCAGTGATTCCCAAGCTTGTCTGAAGTAAATAATGTAGGTGTAGGTGTAGGTGTAGGTGTACCATACTTAGACAACACCTTCCATAACTTTTTTTGGTCAACTCTGTCGCATGCTTTTTGTAGATCTACAAAAGCACAGAAAAGTTTCTATATATAGAATATAAGTAGTTATTCAATATTCTATAAGGTTTTTAAATAAAATCTCAATCAAATTTAATAATTTTGTTATTAAGTTCCACAAGTATTTTAGTGTTTAATTTTGCTACAGCTGTTTCGGCGTTCAAAGCCACTTTAAATCTTTTTGGTTTAGCCACATTGAGACCTTACTTATATGATTTTATTTAATCCACCGAACTGGGATTGGTTATTTAAAATGATTTATTACCGGTAAAACCGATTTACTTTGAAAATGATTGGGATAATTATAATTTCTCTTTCTGTCAGGTACTTACAGTTGAAAGCTGTTAAAAACTAAAATACTTGCATAGCTTGATAATAACATTATTAAAATAGATATACTTAAAAAAATAAAAAATAAAAAACATAAATATAATTACGAGGTCCTGCCAATTAAACACAATAACAATTATTTAATTAGTTGTATAAGTAGTTGATTCATCAGTGAATATTGAACTGACAATGTCTTGTTATACTTTTCTTAATAATGTTTCATCTTTAGATTGATGACAAATATAAAGGTATTTTATTAATTAATTAACGGGTACTGCTATATACTTACTTACTTACGAAAAAAATATTTCACGAAAAAACATGAAAACAGATTCGTACAAAAACACATTTTAATTATTAAAATAAAGAAATATCTTTTTAAAAGTACGCCACTTTCACCTCAAAACGAGTATTTCTGACTTAGTGCTTCCTGCCTTTGAGGCTCGAACATAAACTTTTTACACCCTAACCCGAGCTGAACCGTAAAGAAATTCGAGGATTTAATGAAAATTGCCCAAAGAAAAGCATAAATTCTCATCCCACCCATCCCCTGGCCATGTTACTTCTTTTCGGATGCACAGATTTCACTTTTGTCTTACAGAAAAACATACTTACCTGGCAGGTCGCTTCAGATGAACACATTTTATTAGAAAATTAAAGTATAGAGATGATATTTTTACAGTTGCTATTTATCCTGCTTTTCTATTTTTCTATTGATGTTACATTTATTAGAAGATTGGTGGCACAAGAAGAGATGGCATTTATTTGAAATACTTTAAATTTTTTGGACTGGAAAATGTTTATAAAATGTCCTTAAAAAGCGTAAGAAGCTTCTAATGGATATTACCATTTTTTAATTTTTTATTATAATTTTATTTTTTTTAAGCTTTTAGGTATAATTTATGATTAATAATAGTTATAATATATTATACGGGGAGTTAAGAGAAGTACCCGACTTACTTTAACCAGTGATTCCCAAGCTTGTCTGAAGTAAATAATGTAGGTGGCATTTTGGTCTCCAACGACCATTTTTTTAATTATTTTTTTACCTATAAACATTTAAAAAAGGTATTGAACAATTTGGGTTGGGGCGGGGGGTTGGGCGGTTGGGTGAATGACTAGTAACGATATGCGAAATATTTTTGTTTGTTTTAAATATTTTTTAAAAAATCGATATGACCAAAAATAAATTTTCCACAGACATTTTTTTTATGCAGCTAAGGTTAGAAATAATTGGTTAAAGTTTCTCAAGCACGTCCCTTAATATCCCGTAGCACTATTCATAATGTAATATGATAATACTTCAGTAAATTGAATATAAGTAAGTAACTAACTAACTAACCATCACGCCGTTTCCACGCAGGGGTAGGCAGAGAGGACGGACCGCCAAACAACTCGATCTTGGCATACACTTCTTGCTTCATTCACATTCATACAACGCCTCATACATTCTCTTCTGTTATTCCGACTTCTGACATGGCCCGACTCGAGTAATTGATTCACTTAATAGTGCCATAACTTCCTCGGGCATCCCCGGCTTCTTCTTCCATTCACATTCACGTCATATATTCTCCTTACACTCCTTTCTTCGTTCATTCGCTCTACATGCCCAAACCATCTAAGCGTCCCTTTCTAATTTTGCTCACTACGCTTACATCAGCCTTGCATTCTTTACGAATCTCAACATTTTTCACACGGTCATACATGGTTTTACCACACATTCGTCTCAGAGATCTCATTTCTACAGCATTCAGTCTACTTTCATCCTTCCTCTGCCAGTTCCATGCCTCACAGCCATACATCAGGGTTGGTATCAGCACTCCATTGTGGACTGCATTGTGGACTGGACAATTTTTTGTTTGCGCCAACCGCGTTCAGTTCTCCGTTAATGGAGTTTCCTGCATTCACCCTTCTTTCAATATCCCTATCAGTCTGTACATCTCTCGTAAACATACTTCCCAAATACACAAACTCATCGAGCTGCTCCAAGTATTCACCATTCACGACTATTTGCACACTGTTTTCGTAGTCTCTCTTTCAAACACCATGACTTTGGACTTATTTACATTCATCATTCGCTCATTCTTAGATACTTCGTTCATCCTAGATACCAGGGTCTATAGATCTTCCATACTGTTTGCAATCAGCACCACATCATCAGCATACAATAGGAAAGATACTTGCAGACTAATCATTTTCGCACCCAAGCCCACCTCTTTCAATTCCTGCATACAATTATGCGTGTATAGATTGAATAACCGCCTTGACATTACGCAGCATTGCTTTACACCTTTTGTGATGTCAAACCAACCCGTAAAATCACCGTTTGCCCCAACACATGCAACGCTTCCCTTGTACAGAGATGCGACTGCCTGCATAAGATTTGTATTCACACCATACTTAGACAACACCTTCCATAACTTTTTTGGTCAACTCTGTCGCATGCTTTTTGTAGATCTACAAAAGCACAGAAAAGTTTCTATATATAGAATATAAGTAGTTATTTTAATATTCTATAAGGTTTTTAAATAAAATCTCAATCAAATTTAATAATTTTGTTATTAAGTTCCACAAGTATTTTAGTGTTTAATTTTTGCTACAGCTGTTTCGGCGTTCAAAGCCACTTTAAATCTTTTGGTTTAGCCACATTGAGACTACTTACTTATATGATTTTATTTAATCCCACCCAATTTTAAGTTGGATTGTATTTAAAATGATTTATTACCGGTAAAACCGATTTACTTTGAAAATGATTGGGATAATTATAATTTCTCTTTTCTGTCAGGTACTTACAGTTGAAAGCTGTTAAAAACTAAAATACTTGCATAGCTTGATAATAACATTATTAAAATAGATATACTTAAAAAAATAAAAAACATAAATATAATTACGAGGTCCTGCCAATTAAACACAATAACAATTATTTAATTAGTTGTATAAGTAGTTGATTCATCAGTGAATATTGAACTGACAATGTCTTGTTATACTTTTCTTAATAATGTTTCATCTTTAGATAATGGCAAATATAAAGGTATTTTATTAATTAATTAACGGGTACTGCTATATACTTACTTACTTACGAAAAAAATATTTCACCAAAAAACATGAAAACAGATTCGTACAAAAACACATTTTAATTATTAAAATAAAGAAATATCTTTTTAAAAGTACGCCACATTCACCTCAAAACGAGTATTTCTGACTTAGTGCTTCCTGCCTTTGAGGCTCGAACATAAACTTTTTACACCCTAACCCGAGCTGAAGCGTAAAGAAATTCGAGGATTTAATGAAAATTGCCCAAAGAAAAGCATAAATTCTCATCCCACCCATCCCCTGGCCATGTTACTTCTTTTCGGATGCACAGATTTCACTTTTGTCTTACAGGGATTTATTACACTTTTATTTTAGTAGAAAATTACTTTTTCACTAGATTCGATGAATTTGTCCTACGCCTCTTTAACAAAACGAACTAACAATTTATTTTTATGAACATACTAGCTAATGTGTACCCGGCCTTGCTCTCTATACATATATTTTTTTGAATAACGTTATGAATTCTCACTTCTCGTTTGGATGCCATAATTGATTTTACAGCGACCTAATATACTCGTATCTAAACAAAAAAAGAAAGGGCAATTTCATTAGTAAAATTTATTTTTAAAACGTATTTAAATAATGAGTTCTTATGTAGGTACATACTTTCGATTTCAATTTTGAAAACATTCTACCCAAATAAACCTTCTTATTTTGAATATGTAAACTGTGGCTAACAAGAGTGGTATATCTATGGGCTAACGTAAACAAAACATGGCGGGTTCAATGTTTTTCATACCAATTTTAAAGGGTTATAGCAACAGTTTTACATATTGGATTTCATTCAAACTACATTCTAAACCTCCCCGGCACTAATGAGAACAAACTTTGCTATTTTCGGTGAAACCGATGGAGTAATTTTCGAGAAAATCAAGGAAAGATAGAGTGATATTCATTCATTTTTATATATGGAGATTTTTGAAAAAAGGTTGTTCGTACATAAACTATATGAACTACCAACTTTATTTGGCATTAATTATTCCAAATTCAAACATGGGCTTGTCTTATCACTCTTTTATGTTCTTTTTGACAGTTGTTGTGCATTATTTTTACCTTAGGTTTTAGCGATGAGTTCAAACATTCCCAACAATCTTAACCCTTGTTGAATTAACTATTTTTTTTTCTGTAAAATCATGATTGCTTCATCTCGCTTTAACTCAAACGAAGTATTATCTCGAAGTAGAAGTCTAAATTTAAAATTTATAAATAATAAATTTTCAAAAATAAATTAATAGTGTGAGATCGATGACGATAATAAATTATTGACTAAAATCATAAACAAACATATTTCCGTGCGAGGTATTCATCAGTTTTATTTTAATAATCAAGCTATCACATGTGCTTCTTCACGTGAAATTGGTTTTCTTAGTTTACGCATTTTTTTTTGAGAAATTCTAATTCTCGTTCATATTAAAATTTGCTCAGAAATAAAATTTTTATCCTATCTTATTTTTACATTTGCAATTATTACAAGAATTTTGGATTTCTGCTTTAACGTGCTGTCGCAATTTATTGGACAGAATCAAATTACATGTAAAGGTTTTTTATCATTAATATTATCCGGTGCACTACCTTGAAAGAAAATCTTTTTTTTAAAGCTACAAAGTTTAAATTTTTAGTACCCATTTAATTCTCCAAATTAAAATACAAATAATTGCCAAAACGACATTTCGAAGAGAAAAAGTTCAATTCCGCGAATCGAAATCAAACTTTTGGAACATTTGCGTAACTTATTTATATAAAAATCAATGTAAGTTTGTTTTTTTGTCCTCGATGATCTCGAAAATAACTTGACCGGTTTCGCTGAAAATAGCACAGTTTTTATTAGTGACGAGAAGGTTTAGAAAGTCGTTCGAATGAAATCCAATGTGTAAAACTGTTGCTATAATGTTTTAAAATAACTATGAAAGGCCGGCTACACATCAACTAGTAAATAAAAAAATGTATAAGAGCGCATGCGGGCCACGATAACTTTAAACATATCAGCTACCAATGGAAAAAAACTTTGAAGAATCAAAACGTGTTTTTCGTGTAATATATATTATCAGGATTTCAAGTTATGCCCGCTAGAGGTTTGTAGTTTATTTTTAAACGATACGAACATAGTATTCAAACAAAACACGCACTCCTTCCGATGTTAACCGTATCGAACGTGTCTACATAGTAGATTAATTCGAGCAGATAAACATATTTGCCTAAATATTTACACTATTTTTATGCGGGTCCTACACGTCCCATATAATAAATATATATTTTTTAAATTTTTTTCCCTTAGATAAAATACTTCTGATGTTCGTTAACTAAATCAATAAGTTTAACACGTATTAATCTAACGAAATCGTCTCAGTGGCCTATATACAATATAGACTAGATCCCAGATAATGCGGCCGCGGTCGCACCCCTCCGCATATTAAATAAGCTTATCTGTTTCCATTCATAAACTTTACATCACTAACTCATAAAGCAGTTAAATCGGATTAAACAGTTAAACACCCTTCATTGGCGGAAGGGAGAAGGCTTTCTACTCAATTAAACAGATATCCATACGGATATAGAACCAGCGATATACATAATATATTATTATTCACGCACGAAGCTTTCAGATACCTCTGGCACGATAAATGATCATTTTACTGTTATTTCATATGAATTAATAACGTTTTTAAGAACGAAGATTTTAAAACGCCAAACAATATTACATTGCATCTATTTAAATGAACTTGGAAAACAAATTAACAACAGTCTTTCTCACAGACTGGCTGCCTTCCTTCAATACACGTGTGACAATAAAATTAATACATTTTAAAAATACTTACTAAATATTTCTTATTGGATGCAGTTTAATCACTAAACCATCCCAAACTTACCCTTTTTATAGGTCAATAAGTTATTTTAAATGATTGACTCAATTTCGTACCGTTATATTTCCTTAATTTTACTTTAATTTTGAATGATCCACATAGCAATTGAAAGAGGAGGTCCGAAAGATTCGAATCCCACCGCTCAATTGCTCATAGTTGCGCAAACAACAGCTAGAGTGATCGCACCGCCAAGCATCCATTTCGATTAAGTTGCTAGTAAAATGACTACCATGCGGCACAAATTTTTTGCGACCTATAAAACAGAGTCGGTAACCGATGTGCAGCATACCATTTGTCTCCATTTTAATATTAAACCTCCAACTAGAAAGAACATTTGTCATTGGTAAACAACTATCACCACTTTGAGAAAACTGGATGTCTCTGCAAAGGAAAAGGCCCAGGTCGTCCGCGTGTATTAGAGGAGAACACGTAAAATTGAGTTCATCAATTTGAATAACCACGTGTTGTTCTCTCCAGCCACGTCTTGTTGATTATGTAGTTTACAAATAGTGTTTTTTTAATGTTTTTCACTATTTTAATAATACACTAGTAAGAAACTGATGCGAGTAACATTAAATGCAATCAGATTTCTCTAATAACACTTTGAGGTGAAAATATGGAAATCATATAATTAGAACTAGGTTTACCAAATTATTGAAGTTCAAAAATATATTGGTTGCAAAAATGCGCTCAAAAAAGAAAGTCACATATTTTTTCCATAAGTCTACAGGAATTTAATCAAAACTCGACTGGGCCTTTAACATTCCACGTAATTTTAATTAAAAAAATACAGAGGGAGGAAACGTTCACCTGGGATTTGATGAGAATTGATAAGGATTTTTTTAAGCGAATTGCGGTCATATAATTTTGCCAAGACTTCTGGAATTTACATGCCTATGTGAAAGCATTATTCCTTTTTTTATTCCTAAAAGTTTATTTATAAAACTGGAATATCATGTTGTTCTGCTCCACTTAGACCTATGGGCATATTACCCCATTGCTACGGTGTGATTTGCTTTCTTCTAACGAGTGATTAGAAATTGGTGAACAACGTCCTATGCGGAGAGCAGATTCTTAAGAAACGGAAGAGTTTGTGTACGTTGGAGAAATCAACATAAATTAATATTTTTATAAAGAAAACTCAAAGAATTAAAAGTATTCTATATATTCATGATGAGGAAAGCATCGCTTTCAAAACATATGGATATATGGATATAAAATGGTGAATACGAAGTAAATTTAAATTTGGTTATTAATTAAAAGTGGGTTTGTGATATGTTTATATCATCTTTGGGGATGCGTTATGAAGGTTTTTTTGAGGATAGAATGGATTGAACCTGGATTTTGAAGAGACCCATGGTGTAGGAGGAAGGAAACTCAGAGGCCAATTTATCATTACACAGCTGAGCTGTTGAACAAAAGAACGAGTCGTAGATGCGACCCGTTCTTATGTGACAAATTTCAACTATGTACAAATATTGAGCGCCCGTTTGGTGTGTTTCCCGACTGTGCACTGGTGCCAAAGGAATCCAAAGGAATGAATGATGCTAGTTCCTCAGAGTATATTCCATTAAAATAGCAGGAGAGCAAGGACAGCTTTCCTCCCTGACTTCTGCCCTCCAAGGTTTGATATTCAAATTCAAACTTAAATTTTGTTGAGAACAAAAAAAATACCTAGCCCGAGGGATTAAAAAGTTATAATGATAATAACAATTTTAACCTTTTAAAATATATATTTTTTAACGTGAATAACACGCAAGGGTCCAATGGGATTTTGGCATCCCAAATTGGAGAATGTTTTTACACTATAGAGGGTGAGGAAGGAAAGAAGATCCACTTACTGAAATAACACAAAACTGCACTAAAAAAATGTTATGTCTCATGGAGAAGAGAAAACTTGTGAAGTAACTCCCTAATCTGAACTTATCACCATACACGACTTAAACCATTTCTACGTTTCGATTTTGAATGGTGGTCTTTCACGAGGGTGATACTGAGATTATCTACCACTATGAAACATGCCGTAAGTCTACTTTATATGAACTAACATAAATTACATATTTGTAAAAAGCATTAACTTTGTGGCTCACCATAATTTACAATAAAAAACACATAAATTTTACAATAAAAAACACAAATTTGTTGTAGACCACTTTTATTTTATCAAAACTCTACCGGTTTCGGAAGCACCCTTCCTTCATCAGGAGAATATTAAAACTAACTTATGATATAAAATATTGACAAGACATATAAATTTTAGGTGTTGGAGTGGGGGGTAAGCAAATGGGTAGGGGTAATTGTAGGATTTCCGGGAAGAACAAAGCGATTTATTGGAAAAATATTAAGAATGGGACTAAAAGTTAAGTTAATTTGGTTATTTAAAATACTAGCGTTATTATTCAGGGATTTTCTAATTTCGAGTGTTTCTAAGTTATTAAGTGAAGAATTGTAACCCCTGTGTCCTTGTTAAAAGTGTGATCTTTAGATTTAGATAAGATGATTGGCAAATTCTGAGAAGTTATTATTATTTAAGCATCTTAAATGTTCTGTGACTCTAATATTTATATTTCTAGTTGTTTTACCTATGTAGAATGATGGACAATCATTACAACATAGTTGGTAAATACCTGAGTGGCTTACTTTATGTTAATTTCTCTTTTAATTTCTAAGATAAATATGTTATTTAATGTTTTATAATATATATTTTTTTTAATTTTTTGAGTAATTACTTACCTACTTTAATCAAATTGTGTTCATATTTATAATTATTGTATATTCTTACGTTTTTGTGTTCTATGTTTATCTTTTGTCTGTACTTGACATTAATACTTTTTAGTATTTTGTATGTTCTTGATAAGGAAAGCATCACTTTCGAAATATGTTGATAAGTAATGATAATAATAATAATAATAATAATAATAATAATAATAATAATAATAATAATAATAATAATCATAATAATAATAATAATAATAATAATAATAATAATAATAATAAACAACAACAACAACAACAATAATAATAATAATAATAATAATAATAATAATTACAATAATAATAATCATGTTTTATTACTTCTTTTTTTATAACAAACAATGAAATCCTCACTGGGATTTCCCGTGCAGAGGATTTCATATACAAAATATCATTTACAAAATATCATTCGGGTAGCTATTAAACATGGGTAAACTTACATTAAATATGTCTGTACTAGAGGTTATGCACTCGATGCTTTGTGAGAGCTTATTGTTAACTTTAATTAACATTGGCGCTTTCTAAATTGCGAATACATAAAAATATTATTTCAGTTCTTTGTAATATTCAAATTAAAACAAATGAATTAAAATAATATACTTTGTATTCACCACTTCATTAATACACAGATATATTATACATGTTTCGAAAGCGATGCTTTCTTCGTCAGGAGTATATAGAATATATTATTCAATTAATTTATTAATAATAATTACCCCACAAAGTGAATACCAATCGTTTGAAGATATTATCAAAATTAAAACGTAATATCTGGAAACCTTTAATACGCTGGTGACAGGAATTAATATTATGCAACCATCCTTGCTCGGCGGAATGTGTTGATAGACGACACCTCAAACTAATATTCCAGCTATGTTACCATCAACCACAATAAAAGATGAACTAACAAAAGTGGGTATGGAAAACTGGGATAATTTGCAATATAATTAAAGTAATTCTGTAGAAATTATAGAATTAATTAATTGTCGTAAAATGTTATGTAAATCAAATTTAATAATGTTGTTATTAAGTTTCAGTTTCAAAATAGCCTTAAACGACGAAACAGCTGTCAAAATAATAAAAACTAAAAATACTTGCAGAACTTAATAATAACATTATTAAATATGATTTCCATTAAATTTTTAAAGAAATTATGGAAAGTAATACAAATTTAAAATATGAAAGTTTATACATGTTCGTAATATGGAGAGACGTGTCTGGCCTAGAATAAAATAAAGTTATCTATCTTTTAAATAAAACCTAATAAATGGGTTATAAATGGAATATACACTTTAGAAGGCAATGAAGGTAGTCATGCGTACATACACACAGTATGTAGGCATGACTATTAGAAATTTTAAAACTAGAATCAGGGAATAGAACATGAACTCCGTTTCCGAAATAATAACTATTCCGAGTTTGCTTATCATTTATTAGAGACAGGCCATAGCTTCAATAAATTTAAATATTCCAATATTAATACATATTTTAAATTTTCCTCCTTAGAAACTTTAGAAATAAACAAAAAAATCAATTTAGTAAACAAAATAATAGCACCCCCCCCTCGTCCCCCCTTAAAATCACCACTCCTACTACCCGCACCTAATAATGTCGAATTATTTCTATACTTGTATAATTTAAATTAGTTAATATTGAACTCAATCCGAAATGTGTGCAAGAGTAGTGATAAAAACTGTGTAGACATGTATTGACAAACATATCGATTTGCTTAACAGAACGTTATTATATGCATCATGCTTAATTTTTATTTTAAGTCTTTAAAAAATGTGCAATTATTTTGTGGGGTCGATAAATATTTTTCATTTATTAATCCAAGATTTAAAAAAAAATACATTGGTCAAAATACCGCTTTCGTTAGCAGTAATTCATTGCCCACGGAAAACCGCCTGCGTCAGCAAACACCATTTACAGACTGTTCTAAAAGGAAATGACAGTAACATTCGACACATACCACAGGATGGTAAAACATTTGTGTTAATTTTTTTGTAGTCGTAGGCATCAGTACTAAACACAATTCTATTATATTACGCACGTACGAGTACGTAGTAATAATTTATTCGGAAGTCACCAATCGAGTATCTGGCAAATAAAACCACAATTTAGTTTCGACACTTTGTAATCCAAAAGTTTATCTAAGAATTTCTAAAATTAAGTTATGCGATTTGATAAATTTAGATCCAATTTTTACATTTTAAATGCTGAGTAGGTTCCAGTGAAAATAAAATAAAAAATGTATTTTTTTAGTCGATTGCTGTTACAATAACCAATCTGCCATCTCCACACATTTTAAATCCAAACCACACTTCAGTCATAATACTGAAATTTCAATAGCCAGTTACGCGATGGCGTTTGGTAGATTCCTCTCATCTGCTGTCTGCCTTCATTATGCTTCCAACAGCTTCACACAATCCTGACATCTCTGACAACCCACCCATGGCTCCTGTCACTCGACGTTGACATAGTAACGATAATAATGTCATTTCGAAAAGGATGTAAAACAATGATATGTTTTGAATCACGTAAGCATACTTTCCAAGGCATAAAACTTGAAATTAAATATTTATTAATATTATAACAATAATTAGTATTTTTTCCAGTATGTAGGGAGGTTGATGCAATCTCACATGTCCCACACATATTGTACATAAGAAGAAAATGAAATAAAATTTATAAGAATTCGAAAGTAACAAAAGTAAATAAATAGTTTTTAAATAAAATAAAATAAACAGCTCACTCGGGAGTGGCGCTTGATGCTTGAAGGTTGCGATCACCACTGTGTTGTCAGAGGTTAGCCGCATCTTGGCTCCTATGACCCGGTGTCTCATCAGGCCAGACCCTCAACATTGCCGATGCGCTACTGTATCTCCTGTATCCAAATATAGTTCCATCGTTTCGGTAATATGGTTCAAAATGATTGCTTCATTAAAAATATTAAAACAATGCTATAAAAAAAATTGGCTCCCCAAACGTTAAGAATACAAAATGTATTCTTGAAGAACTCATCGAGCGCTTTCTTCTCACATTCTTGCAAAGAGATTAAATATTTGAACTCACTCAATGCTTCTTTCACAACAATATGTTAAATTGATTTTCATGATGTTTATAGTGTTGGTATCTGTAATTGTGAAATTTACATAAAATTAACTTAAGCATCGATGGATTTCATAGATCAACATAACGATTATGGTAATTGACTTGTAATTAGGTTATTGTTACACTGCCAGAATTACTCTCGCACGAAATTACACATGGCGAAAATTTGCATTTCATTAGTATAGGCCAAGAAAACTTTTGTTTTTGAAAACTCGTGTCCATTTTTTTAAAACAAATATTGACATTCAAACTTAAATAAGAGTATATTAAGTTTTTTTCTAAAGTCAGTTTTCATACTAAAAATAATGATCAAAGTTTCAATTTTTTATTGCCCGCTAAAACGTTCCAAACCTATGGTCGGTCGGTTTTGATCAGTTTTGAGGTTAGAATGTCAAATGTCAAAACAGTAATGAGCTTTTCCGTACATAATTTTACATTTTATTCACGGTAAACCATAAATAAACATAAGTAATAAAATTATGTACCGTTTTAGAACCTTTAACTAAAATAATAATAATACTATTGAGTATTAAAATTATCATTAATAGTGTAATATTTTTTTATTAATAATAGTTTTTTTATATTGAATAACAATTATGGGGCTTAAAGTCAGCCAAATTAAGTTTTAAATTCGCCAAAACTAAAAAAAAATACAACATATTTAAACCAAAAAACAAAATCAACAAAACAAAAATGTCCATACTAATCTAAAACAGAATGCGCACGTGATGTCAGATGTTCCAAATGCAATGGTTCCAACATAACGCGATATTTTGATGAGATGATTTTTTATTCAATTTTAAATAATGGTTTATAAATTCTACGTATAACTATATTTAAAAATAATATATTCAGAATCGTCGTTTGTTTATCTAGATACATACTCGTATATTTACGAGTATATATATATATATTTTCAACAAATATATTTTTCACTGGAGTTCCTGTACGTGTTTACGTATGTGCTAAATAAAATTTAATAATAAAAAAAAAAAAATTTAAAAAAAAATAATAAAAAAAAACAAATAAAAAAAAAAAAAAAACAGAAAAACAAAAAACAAAGAAAAGAAGATGTTTCAAAAAACAGGAATTTTAATTCTAGTATTATTATTTGAAATAATTACAAAGCAATAAATATTTTATCAACATTCATTAATCCCGCTCCTTCAATATTTCATAAGATGTCAAATTAAAGGTTTCTTGGAATTTGGAATCCGATTAGGATTGGCGGTATTTCCCATAAGTAGAGTCGAAAAGCAACCTCAGTTTAATCTCATGATTAACTCATATCCATAATCACGAACGGAACGGAACGATTTAATACAAAAAAAAAATCACGGAGAACGGAAAGATTTAATACAAAAAAAAATTGTTGTAATCATATTTCGCAATGAATAAATTCTTTGAATTATTATTCGCTTATAATCAGATTTAAAAGAAGATATCAATAACCTTCTCGTATGAAACATCATCCGACAACTTTACCATTTTTAAATAAATATGTTTTTTGTATTCGAATAAACGCTTATTTAACCTTTTAGACGCGGGAAGCCCAGCCCTGCGCCGCACCATATGTATCATGTACGCGGGCGGCTCACTCGTACGCCGCATAGCTTCTATAGTTTAAAGATCATGTGACAGAAGTCTTACATATTTTTGAAGCGTAGAAAAAGATAATATTCTTATTTTATCTGAATACCGCACAAGAGTCCCAGCTGCTGCCAACCGTCTGGAGCCAGTGAGACTACGACATCACCAATTGGGGAATGTTGTGAGGCTGAAGGTATTTGGTAGCGGAAGGAGATAGAGAAGTAACTGGCTATTCGCAAATATATACTACTTGTGTATTATTTTAAATGATTTAATTCTGAAATAACACAAATTAATCAAATAGATTATACTTGCACACGCAACCTTCGGATTTGTAGCCGAGGATCGTAACAATTCAAATTAGAATTGGGTGGAAGTAAATAAAATCGTATAAGGAAGTCGTTCCAGTATGGGTTAACCACAGTTTGAAAATGGCCTTGAATGCCGAAACAGCTGTAACAATAACGAAAACTAAAAATTTTGCAGAACTTAATACCACCATTGTTAAATTTTATTTATATTAAATTTAAATACAAAAACAATTAATAAGTCACCTTTCAAGAGGCTTTTCTTTATTATATCAAAGGTGTAACAACTTGATAAAAAATGCCAGTTAACACATGGTTTTATACATATCTATATACCTACGCGTAAATAAACAACAATTATACAATGCTTATTCACGACCGAAACATGCTTTGTCTAAAATTAAAAAAAAAATCTATTAAAAAACCCACAAATTAAAGTGCGTGACAAAGTAAAAAAAATATGTAAAAAAATGTCCCAACTGTTATTTTAAAATTTCCGCCAAATAGTAGATTTAGCAGATGTTTCGTAAAATCTAACTTTTCCTATGTGAAATTTATAAGGCACACACTTAATCAGATATTTCCAGTCGGTGTAATTTTCTGCGTGCATAATTTGGCAGTTTGGCAGTGGCATAATTGTTACGTTAAATTTACGCGTTTGTAAATTCGTTCCGACACCAATATTTATTTAAATAAAAGTTTTTAAAAAAATAAATAATAACTGCTATTCATAAATTAATACGAATTACTTTGTTAACACCACTGTTGTCAATATATAAATATTATTCATACTTGAATTAAAAATTATTTTCTATTCACCACTTTCTTAATATACACATATCTACATGTTTCGAAAGCGATGCTTTCTTCATCAGGAATATATAGAATACTAAAAAAATAATAATGTCAAGTATAGACAAATGATAAACATAGAGCACACTAATGCAAGAATAGACAAATTATAAACATAAACAAAAATTGATTAAAGTAGGTAAGTAATTAATCAAAAATATTAACGATATTAGTCAATAAAATAGCATATAATATAATAATTAAATGACACAAAACAATTTTTCATTCGTTTATAAATAATGACGCCACAAAGTGAATATCAATCTTTTGAAGAAATTATAAATATTTAATTGAAAAATCGATTTATTTATAAATATGTACACCTGGACAAGTGCACTATTTCACTACTCCGCCGCTGCATGGGAAGATTATGTGGCACAGACTATGGCAATCCTAGAATACAGAAACTACTGTCATGGATGCCTGGATGGAGTCCCTCCCGATAGGCTTCTGGAGACGGGAGACCGTTAAATATCCCCTTTTTTCATTATACAAAAGTAATTTACTTAGTACCTGCATCGTTATATTATATTTTCAGTATTTTTCCAATAGATTACGGAACCACCATTTCTTCTTCAAGGTAAAATATATACCCACTTTAAATTACAACAAAATCTTATCAACACATTAGATGTTGAAAAAGAGGTGGATGTGTGACTGGGGGGAAATTCTGAAAATATAGTATTATTAAACATTTTTTTGCATTATTATTTTATAATGAACAACCACCAAAAATTTTCTGAATAAAATAGTTTGTTTTTAGCAAATGTAAATTGAAATAAAATATGGCAAAGCCGGGTACAAAAGCATGAAAAAGGGAATTCAAATTTATTAAAAGTATGTACAGTCGGTATATTTTACGATTGATTACGTCACTGAAACATGTCAGTTAGAATCCTCATTGTAAATCTAAACTAAAGCAGTCGAGTTTTAACATCGCCTTCAACGACCTAGACGGATATACTCGTATGCTGTAAAACTAACAAAACTTCCTACTTCGACCTCGTTGAGCTCAGCAAGCGATGGCTGGTGTAAGCCCGTTATAAAATATTCGATATACACTGAAGAGATTAACCGATAGAAGTTTGTTGGGGCGTGTTCGCTTTTCCGAAGTTCGCTCAATTTAACCGTACTTCTGGTGAAATTGATCAAATACTTCCAACCTAAACTACCCACATGAAAATTGTGGGCTCCAAATATATATATATATATATATATCTAGAATGGACTGTAAACAGGGACGAAATAATTATAATGGTTTAGATTGATTATAGTATCGGCTAGATTAAGGTTTAATAATAAAAAAATAGTTATTTCATATTACAGTTTAATCATAGTGTTGGTTAGGGAAAGTAGGGACTTCATTTATAGCAAGAAAGGTAGGAAAAAACCAAATTATCATTTCAGTACCCAAATACACTGATTAATCTTATCTTCTTCATTATTCTTCTTCTTAATTATCTTCCTTCAACAAGTAAACTATTTCGTTGGGCTAAGTGAGCTCTACGAATTCAGTAGTCGAAAGTTCTTATATAAATTGTTGATTAAATAATTAAAAATGTACTTAAATAATAATAATACTTAATAACAAAGTACGTTTTTAATTATTTAATTAATAATGACGCCACAAAGTTACCAATCGTTTGAAGAAATTTTATAAATTGTTTACACAAATATTTTTTCGGAATAGATCGTAGTATTGTAGGAATGTCTTTATGCCTGAAGTAATCTTGCGGGTTCAAATCCCGGCGTGCGCAAGTAAATTTTATTTAATTAATTTGTGCTATTTCACAAGTAATTCATTTAAAAATAATAGAGTATATTTGCGCACGTTCCAGAGTCGAAGATACTCTCAGTATCGCCCTGGTGAAAGACCACCAATCAGAATTGAATCGTTGCTTGAAATGGCTTTTGGCAGTGTTTGGTGACCAGATCTGAATAGCCAGGTATTTCCCCACCTTCCTCTTCGCCTTCTACTTTTCCTCCCAAATACCTTCAGCCTCACAACATTCCCCAATTGGGGATGCCATAGTCTCACTGGCTCCAGACGGTTGGGAGCAGTTGGGACTCTTGTGCGGTATTCATTAAAAAAAAATCTCAATTTGATCATACTTATGGTGAAATTGATCAAACATCGAATATGTACTATCAATTTTCTGTAAATTTGATGTACATAAAATTTAATAATGTTTTTATTAAGTTCTGCAGGAATTTTAGTTGTTCATTATTGCGATTTATATTTCTTACTTAGTATGTTCACACAACCCAAACAATATAACACATATAAATAAGTCAATAGAATTCAAATAATTATAAATGGATTAAGAAAATATTTTCATTTAACACGGGGAAAACACATTAAACGAGTAAATGCAAGTACCAGACGGAATAGAGAATTTAAATTATTCTCTAACTAAATCGGTTTTACGGATGTTAAATCATTTTAAACAACGTTCAAATTAAAATTGGTTGGGAGTAAATAAAATCTTATTAGAAAGTCGTCGCAGTGTGGCCTAACCACAGTTTTAAAATGACGTTATACGCCGAAACAGCTATCACAATAATAAAAAATTAGAAAAATACTTGCAGAACTTAATATAAACATTATTAGATTTGATTTACATAAAATAAAAATAATAAAAATTATGGAGTACTACTAAATAAACTCAAAAACAATTAATACCTACTATCAACGACCAAAAATCAATTGCATTGGCCTCTTTGGAGTGCAGGAGTCTTATGTTAAAAGGCGACTTTTAATTTTTCTTTTCTGTTAATTTTTTTATTTTATTTTTTTTACTTTTTATTTTTGTTATCGGCTGATAACAAAAATAAAAAGTAAAAAAAATTAAAATAAAAAAATTAACAGAATCACTAGATGTGAAACCCCGTGTTGAGAGAGAAATTTATAGGGTGGGGTTGTTCAGCTAGAATATTTAGACGAAAAATAGATTACAATTTAAAACATTTTTTAAAAAAGTATATTAATTTAAAGTCATAAAAGATTTTGGAAGTTGCTGGGTTTTTCATTGATCTTACTTTTAAAGGAGCTTTAATTTGCGTATTTGTGATATCATTAGGTAGGGAATTGAATGGTTCAATAACATTGTATTTAAAACGTCTTTGTCCATAAGAGACAAACAAACTGGAATATTAAATGGTTTTACATATGATTGTCTCAGGGTTCTAGTGCTTATTCTTTCTTCAAACATATGGATATTTTAAAATTGATGCAGGAAAGTATTTATGGCAAATTACCCTGACGTACCAGGCCTTTCTACCCTCCACGATCCAGAACTGCATGGTGGGCTGAGAACACCAACGTTACAGACGCCTGTAATAATTGATCATTTCAACGCATATGTGATCTTCCTCTGTTAGAAAATCAGTTTTCTTTCAAACTCATACTCATTGATAAATATAAATCACATATTCAGGCACTCTCCATTCAGTGAGGATTAAGTAAACGATGAACGCGTAAACCGATCGGATCTCATCTCACAATCTCATCGCAATAGCTTAACGTTAACGGAATTAAAGTGAAATGTTTTTTAATCCCCGGATAGACATTCCCTCTTATACACGTTAACACTATAGATTGGAGCTATTAAGCTTTACAATTCGCTTCCTACGCAATTCAAAACATCTAGACTTGGAAAATATCGTTCGACAAGAACACGCAGCTCCAGGTGCATTTTTAAAACCAAACCAGCCGTTTTCAAAGACGGTCTTACTCGACGCTGGACGCCAAAGGGTTCATGAAGAAGAAGGCAGAATAAGATTGCGAGTTGCCGGGATAGAATGGGTACGATGAACACAAAGCTAGAAAAGCTTAGAAAAAATTCAAAAGAGTTAGAGCTGTATTAATTAAATACTCAAAGCATTTAACACTTCCAATTTTATTACTTAAGTAACACAGTATAAACCTTTCCAAACTTAATAAGAAACTTAAATAAAACAACTGAAATTCGCTGTGCAAAGAAATCTTCTTTGGGAGAAGACAAACCTGAAAATTAAGCAAAAATTTTCGTACAGCATGATCTTTTTCACGTCTTTCGAAGACTAATAATCGAATGAAAGTATTCGTTTTTTATGTTTTTTTTATATTTAAACGCCCGGGGGGATTTTATACACATGTACATCATTATTAAATCTTTTAAAAATAAAAGTAGGAAGCATGTACAAAAGTTAATTACAATTGAAATAAGAAAGAAAAAAAACTGCACCAAAGCTAAAAATACACAGGAATACTCGTATAAAGGAAAATAAAAAAATAAACAATACAATATCCACAAAATCAATATTAACATTAATAAAAAATATGTGAATTATGGAAAAAGTTGTGGTTACAATCATTTATAAACTCGGTAGCAATAATTCGTTCATACCTCTTTTGAAAATTTCCAAGTTTAATTATTGTCAAATTGTCTAAGCGTTGAAGTGGGGAATGCAAACTATAGTTGTAATATGCATATTATGTGTTTATATTATAGTAAGGAACTCCAGGCCTTTTTTATCAATAATGACGTTCAAACTTAAATGCCAGTATGTTTTGCTTTTTTTCTAAAGTTTGTTTTAATAGTTAAAATAATTTTCAAAGTTTCAATTTTTCAAAGACCGCCAAAACGATCCAAATATATAGCCGGTCGGTTTTGATCAGTTTTTAGGTTAAAATGTCAAATGTCGAAATAAGGATGAGCCCTAACGTAGATAATTTCATATTTTATTCATAGTAAACCATAACTAAACGTAATTAATAAAAAAAAAATTTAACTTTAACTGAAAGAATAATAACAATATTGAGCATTAACATTATCATAATATCCGTATTGATAATTGGGTTTCTCAAGAATGTTCTAATTTCTTTCATTCATAATAGTTTTTTTTTATATTGAACAACAATTATAGAGCTTAAAGTCACCCAAATTATGTTTGAATTTCGCCAAAACTAAAAAAATATATATTTAAAATATAAAAGAAACGTGAAAAACAAAAATTTCCATGGTAATCCTAAAACAGAACGCGCAAGTGAAGTCAGATGTTCCAAATGCAATGGTACTAACATAACACGGTGCTTTGATGAGATGATTTTTTATTCACTTTTAAGCAACGATTTACGAATTCTACGTAAAATTATACATAATAAAGTTATATATTCAGAATCGGCGTTTAGTGATCTATATGAATATTTATTTTTAAAGGCATTATATTTTTCACTGGAGTTCCTAATTATGGCTAGCTATAAAGTAAATGCGCATTTTACTAACACGGAAACTTTAATTATAGTAGTAACTTTGTTTAAAAGGTAATGGATTTCCGTTTTATCATTGAATAGTGGTTCCAAATTATGAAACAAACCCCCAAGAACAAACAAATAGAAAAATATAAAGTAAAAAAAACGATTAAAAGCGCTTTTTTCTTAATTCGTGTTCTGGTTTTGTACAGGTTTTCCATGAGCTTTCGAAAAATGTTTTTTTTTATAGTAAAGCTATAATTATATAATAAATTAATAAAAAAATACTATTGTATTAACCACTGTATTAATATACACATATCAACATGATTAGAAAGCGATGCCTTCTTCATCAGGAATATATAGAATACTAAAAAACGATAATGTTAAGTATAGACAAATGATAAACGTAGATCACAATAATATAAGAACAGATTATAAACATAAACAAAAATTGATTAAAGTAGGTAAATAATGAATCAATTTTTTTATGAAACATTGAATAACTAATTTATATTAGAAATTATTAATATTGTTGTATAAATTCAAGAGACAGTTATTTAAAAAAATGATTATTAATTATATTTAATTCACTATTAACGATTGTCTGATATCTAAAATTTCATATTCGTCTAAATTATAAAAGTAAATAAAAAAAATAAAAAAAAGTACGTTTAAATCTTTTTCATTCACATGAAAAGCGTCCAGTGGAAAACTCACCAAATGATAAAAATGGAATGGATAAAAAATGGTTCAGTGTTGAATGCAAATAACGAAACTTTTCCATTCTAGTTCTGCGGTCGTCTCATGTCTGGAAAACTGCGTGAATAAAGAGCAAATGAAAAGAACTGATTGTAAAGAATAAGTAGATATTTGTTAGGTACTATGTTACATCTACCGCAGTATGTCTGAAGGAAGAAATGAGTTCCCTAAACAAAGGATTTTACAGTGCTGAATTTTTAATGAACATTCGCAGTATGGTACCTAAGTTTGATGATGGTTAAAATTTTACTGAGTATAACATTATTTTAATTACCAAAATTAAAAGATTAAGATAACATTTTATCAGTTCGGAGCGTTGGACGTCGATATATCGGCAGCATCATCAAAACACACTCGACAGTTGGTACAAGTAATATTAAAGTTTTTGATCGAGTGGCCAATGCTCACGAAACTGTTTCATGAAACCTTCTTATGTAATTCATTATTACTCAACACTAAACTAAAAAATGCATATCACAAATTCAAAATAAAACACTGGATTTTTTTTATTTTATTTACTTGTTTTAGATTCTTTTATAATACTTGATCTATCTATGGCTTTTAACAATATCCTAGGAATTGTATAATACCCTTCATCTTTTCTATTTCACTAGTACTGCGGCGCTTGGACCTTATTACTATTACCATCTCATGGTTTGATTTACTTGACTGAATTTATGTTACATTATTTCTGCTTTTTGGAAAAAGATCTTAATTGGATTAAAAACCCTAAAGAAGGAAAGGAAAAGGGACAAACATTTGGTTATAAGCAATTTACTAAAGTTAATTTTTGTATTTACTGAATAAAATATATTTAATAAGTTATTAACTATTTGCTGCATCCTCTTCGGGCTGCATCCCTGAGTTTCATCGTCGGCTCATAAAGCTGAGCGATACCTAACTCAATCTTATCAATATTACTAAATAATATTACCTTTTTTTTGTACTCAATTTTAAACGCATTTTTTCCTCATAGCACCAACCAGTACCTATCAAACACATATACATAATCTCTTTATACTTAATTATTATACTTTTTTTCTAGATATATTATTTTATAATAACTATGTCAATACTAGCTTTTTCTTTTCTATTTTTGTATAATGGCACTTAATGTAAACTAAACTTATCAATTTGACCGTCCTAATTTATTCCTTTTTCGGCAGTCAAAGCTTTCCTAAAGGTTTATGTTAAATAATGTTTCAAATGAATATTGTTATTATTGTTTCAGGTGTAAAAATGAGATAAGGTCAATATCTTGGTTATGTTATGAGGAATGCCACCAATTTATAATTGTGGGGAAGATTGATTCCCATTTGACACAATATGACTTTTGTGTGACTGACACGAGCCAGCGTCCTGCTCTATGAAGATTCTGATGTTAGCCAACCTTCGATAAAACGCATAAAAATTAGGGGACGGCTTCCATGGTCGAGGGGTAAGGCTCTCGACTACAAATACGAAGGTCGCGGGTTCAAATCCCGGCGTGCGCAAGTAAATTTTATTTAATTTATTTGTGCTGCTTCACAATTAATTCATTTAAAAATAATAAATAGCATATTTGACCACGTTCCAGAGTTGAAGATACTCTAAGTATTGACCTGGTGAAAGACCACCATTCAGAATTGAACGTTGCTTGAAATGGATTTCAGCCATGTTTGGTGACCAGATCTGAATAGCATGGTATTTCCCCACCTTCCTCTTCCCCATCTTCTTCAATACCTTCAACCTCACAACATTCCTCAATTGGAGATGCCACAGTCTCACTGGCTACAGACAGTTGGGAGCAGTTGGGACTCTTGTGCGATATTCATATTAAAAAAAAAATTAAAAAGGTATTTCAAAAAACTGAAATACATCTCGCTGAACGCAGAATCTTAACAGAGGTATCCAGAATCAAACTTTACGGAAAGAACTTCACAAAACCCCGGCCGTAGTTTACAGAAGAATATCAAATGGGGTAATATTGAAAGAAATATATACTGCCAACTAAAACAGATAACGTGTAAAGTCTGAAAACGTAAAGATTGCCTCTCTATTGTAAAATTTTCCCTTGAGTAGTGGTATTATTTTTGTGTTTAGTTTGAAGGAGCCATCAGAAAAATTCAATGAAATTTATTATTCTCCTTATGAGACACAAAGAACAGGGTATATGTCGTCATGATGATGCACTTCTGCCAGATGAGATAAGCTGACGTGCATTTCCGGCATCTTTACTTAGCTTCCTACAACCTACTTCCTTGCGGAAGCACCTTATCCTATGGAATTGCTAGTCGAGTGGCTGAGTTTACTCAAAACATCCAATTTACATGTTAATCGGGAGCCATGTTGCAAAAATGCGCACAATATTTTTGTTTGCACGAGGTTAGTCTAGACTTCATCAGCTTCAATGACCTCTACAGCACGGTTTCCTTTGAACGTATTTTCAATTTTTAATCTTATCTATGATTTGTCTGTTTTATTTTTTAAATTAAGACAAACGTTCGAGAGATACGAATAACCTAGCAATATTTGAATAGGGACTTACTTAGCAAGGGACTGAACCTGCGATACCAGGATAGGAACTTGACCGATATTAACCGATCTTTTGTATAAAAGTGTCAAAACTTTCAATTGGTGAGTTTTGGCGTTGTGAAAGTTTAAATGCATTTACTGCCCGAAATTCATAGGGTCGGTGTCAGTTATAACTAAGTTTGATAGGGAAAGTAATGCCTTGTGACGACTGTTAATATCTCTAAACAAAGAAACTTTTATTTCATTCAAATATATATTTTTTCAAAATATATCTAAATAATAAAGTTATTAAGTATGTACCTACCTGTATTTACCGTTTTGAAAATATTCTATCTTAACAAACCTTCTTCTTAAGAACATGTAATCTCTGGCTAACCAGAGTGGTATATCTATGGGCTAACCTCAATACAGCATGGCGGGTTTAATGTTGTTCATATTAATTTTCAAACGTTATAGAAACAGTTTTACATATTTAATTTCATTTAAATTCCTCTCTAAACCTTCCCGGCACTAACGAGAATTAACTGTGCTATTTTCAGCGAAACCGGGTCAGTAATTATCGAGAAAATCGAGGACAGACAGACGAACAGTCATTTTTATATATAGAGATATATCTACTTCTTGGCCACCGTGTTTCTCTACATCTGAAGATTCTTTAAGCAGTATAATACTGCAGGCAATATACTGCTAGTCTTTGTAATACTTGTCATTTACTGCCCTGAAGAAGCTACGGTTGAAGCGTAATCCGGTCGCCAAGAAGTATATAAAAAAGTGATTAAAACAAAGTTATCACTTTATTTTAAAATTATAATGTCACATCACATAGTTACCTTACCAAAAAATAAGATTTCTTCTGTCTGATAGGGGAGCCACGATTCTTCATTTGGTAGGTAAATAATATACAATTTGCTTCAATTTATAAAATGTTTGTGTGAAATATTTGTTTATGTTTAATTGAGTGTAAGTTTTTTGAAAAGAAGAGATTAATTTCATTTATTTATCCTGATTGGTCATTAATATAGCGAATTTCAATGGGGAGATTATTAAAAAAATTTATGATTTGTTAAATTTAACGGTTTTGCATACGAGTTGTTTTAAAATTAGGTGTTATGAATTGATTTCCATTTCTCCTAAATTTGTAATATTCATGATTTTCTTTTACATTTTCTCTTTACAAATTTTTATAAAAGAAATATGCGTAAATATATCTTCAACATTTGGTACTGGAAATAGTGCATAAAGCGATTGCATTGATGAGGTAAATTTTTTAAAAGAATTACTTTTATGATGATTCTTTGTGAAACTCTTACCGAATTTTATTAAGTAACTAAATAACCATTAATGACGATTCCCCGCTACGGTAGGCAGACAGAATGGACAGCCAAACAACTCGATCTTGGCGTACACTTCTTGCTTCATTCACATTTATACATCGTCTCATACATTCTCTCTATTATTCCTACTTCTGACATGGCTCGACTCAAGTATTCGATTCACTTGATTGTGCCATGTCTTCCTCGGGCGTCCCCTGCTTCTTTTTCCATTCTCATTCGCGTCATATGTTCTGCTTACATTCCTTTTTTCTTTCATTCGCTATACATTCCCAAACCATCTAGCGACCCTTTCTCAATCTTCCTCATTACGCTTACAGTAACCTTGCATTATTTACGAATCTCAATATTTTTCACACGATCATACATGGTTTTACAACACAATCGTCTCAGGAATCTCATTTCTACGGCATTCAGTTTACTTTCATCCTTCCTCTACCAATTCAATGCCATCACAATCGCTTTTTATTGAATTCAACAAAGCAAAGATTGTATGTTTGCTGTGACAAATAATATTTTTTTTTAATTTAAAATGCATTGTATTTCAGGTAATTAAATTCTTTTCCGTTGATTTCAGAAATGATCGACTAAAATAATTATAAACCTTTTCGGAAAGAACGTTTTTTGGACAACGCATAATTCTCTTTTCTTACTTATTTCTGTGAGGAAATGCTTTTTCATAAAAGAAAGCATAAATTATCTACTAATGGCCCATTTATGGCTCTTAGAAAGGGATTTTTAATGGCTTCCAAGTTATAAATCACACGTTGTAATGAAGGTTTACCTCATGTACCAATATGAATATTCATAACTTCGGTTACATAAAAAAGGTATTCTGAACCGAAGGTTACATTAACTTACCCAGTAGGAGATACCCTCCCTCAGTATCTATCGCCTTGCAAAAATATCACAATAAGCAAGTACAGTGAAAAATAGAACGGCTTTAAAAATATGTATTCATATAGATCAGCAAACGACAATTCTGAATATATTACTTTTACTATATATAATTATACGTAGAATTTATAAATCGTTATTTAAAAGTGAATTAAAAAACATGTCATCAAAACACCTGGACCATATGACGTCACGTGCGCATTCTGTTTTTGGATCACTGTGAACATTTTTGTTTTTCACGTTTATTTTGTATTTTAAATACCTATTTTTTTAGTTTTGGCAAAATTTTAACTTAATTTGGATGACTGTAAGCTCGATAATTGTTGTTCAATATAAAAAAACTATTATAACTCACACAAATTTGGGTTTTCGTGAGCAAACCAATTATCAATAGGCATATTATGATAATATCAATGGTCAATACTATTATTATTCTTTAAGTTAAAGATTCTAAAAAGATACATAATTTTCTTATTTACTTTTAGTTATGGTTTAGTATGAATATAATATAAAATTAAGTGCGGTAAAGCTCATTGTTGCTTTGACATTTGACATTCTAACCTCAAAACTGATCAAAACCGACCGTCCATAGATTTGGGGCGTTTTGGCAGGCTTTGAAAAATTGAAACTTTGAACATTATATTAAATATGAAAAGTATCTTTAGAAAAAAAAAGAAATATTCTGATATTTATGTTTGAGCGTCATTACGGATAAAAAAAATAGAAAAATTAGACTGCAGTTCCTTATTCAGGAACATTTTTTAGTTATGCTAAATGAGTTACGAACTTCTTTTCTCTGTAGGTGTCTCTTTTTTCCCGTATATACCATACTCGTACATAATATTATATAAGGTCAAAACATGACAAAAATTACCTATCTCTGTAGAATTCCTATTGTGAAACTTTCCATTTTCCCTGATAATGAAAAGATTTTTTGGTTCGCTAGACTATTTTGAGTAAAATATAAAGTTGTCATAAGCAATATAAAAAATAAATAAAAAAGCAGGGAAATAGATAATATCAGTATACCTGGAGAAAGAGCATCATTTAAAAAAAACATTGCTTTAAATGTTAATTATTATACTATATTTAAATTGTCTGGTATTCATAATTGATTATTTTTTTGTTTTATTCGGTTTATTTATTTTATTTGTACATTTAAGTTTACAAAACAACTAATTATAACTTATAATAATAATTTAAATGAAAGATTTTTTTTATGTTTTAAACCACTTTATTTTACTTATATTAATGCGTTATATGTATACGTTCCTGATGAAGGTTGAGTTCAATAGAAACCGGTAGATAATGCATTAATATAAATAAAATCAAGTGGTTTGAAACACGAAAAAATCTTTCATTTAAATTATAATGTCAAGCCACAAAGTGACCGCTTTGTTCGATAAATAATAACTTGCATACTATCGGGTACTTTACATTTGGCCAGTGGTAACTTATAAACTAATGGATTTATCCTTGCTTAATGTAGTTTTTACAATCGATTTTTTAATTTATTCATTGGTGTAATTTTGATTGGAACCGGCAGAGCATTATAACATTGGAACTGACAGAGCATTACACCTTTATGAAATAAACTGTTTTGGTTATCGGTTTTGTTCTATTTCGGTAGTCTACATCAGTGTTCCGCAAAGCGTGTGCCGCGGCACACTGGTGTACCGTGGTCATCAGTTGGTGTGCCGCGGAAAAAAGATAATTCACCTAAAAATAGCTGAGAGCTATAAGAGCGAGGCGCTTTGTTGGGTGAGGGGCGGGACAGCCTTCCCCGCGTGGCGCGCCTGGCTCACAAGCTATTGCCGAACGCAGCACGCATGCGTATCGAGTAAGTACTTGTATTTACTCGTATCATTTCATCCCTAGTCCTCAGTTCTCAGCCGTCGTTGTCGCGCCCGATTGAGTGGGCGTAGCGTCACTTTTCGCCAGTGTCTAGCCGTTAAACAAATCTTTATTGGCCAGTAACTAGCCGCTAGTTTGTGATTGTGTCGTCGCGAGCGTAATAGACTTTTTAATAACAAATAAATAGTCCATAATACGTGTATATAATGGATAAATTCGTTAAACGTACCGCAAGTTTGTCAAGTGAAACTAATGTATTCCAAGAAGAAACAGAGTCAACAAAGAAAAAACCTAAGCTTGTTTATCGAAAATATGATGAGAGCTATGTAAGTTATGGCTTTATATATTGCGGAGACGAATCATGTCCAATTCCAAAATGTTTTGTTTGTTGAGAAACTTTGGGCAATAATTCGATGGTGCCCAGTAAACTTTTACGACATTTAACTACTAAAACATCAGACAAAGCGCAAAAAGCTAGTTACGTGATCGCTAATATGCTAGTTAAAGCCAAGAAGCTTCATTCTCTCGCTGAAACTTTAATTATACCTGTCTGCAAAGAAGTTGTCAAAATTATGATTAGCCAAGAAGCCGCTAAGGAAATCGAAAAAATACCAGCGTCAGCAGATACAATCTCACGTCGCATTAATGATATTTCTAGCGACATTGAATCAACGTTAATTGAAAAATTAAGACTTAGTGGAGTTTTTGCGCTACAAGTCGATGAGTCTACTGATATCAGCGGTCACGCGCATCTCATCTCAAATGTGAGGTACACTGACGGATGTGAAATAAAAGAGGAGTTTTTATTTTGTCTACCACTACCTGGTTATACCACAGGAGAAGAAATATTCAAAGTAACAGACCAGTACTTCAGTGACCATAATTTGGAATGGCACAACTGCATAAGCATTTGTACAGACGGAACAGCAGCTATGACGGGAAAAATTAGGGGATTTGTAACCAGGCTTCTGAAAAAAACCCTAATATTAAAAATGTACATTCTTTTTTACACAGGGAAGCACTGATGACGAAGTCTCTGCCTGATGAATTGTTGTCTGTCCTACAAGAAGTTGTTAAAATTGTCAATTACATCAAGTCGCGACCGCTAAACTCTCGTCTGTTTAATGCAGTGTGTCAGGAAATGGGAGCAGATCATTAGTCACTTCTGTTTCATACAGAAGTACGATGGCTTTCTTGCGGAAAAGTGCTATCTCGGATTTACGAGCTAAAAAATGAGACCCAGTCGTTTTTAGAGGCCCAGGGTTCAGATTTTGCTTCTCTGTTTAAAAAAGAAGAATGGGTAGTAAAACTTGCATATCTGGCGGACATATTCGCTCATTTAAATGAGCTCAACAGAAAAATGCAAGGCAGGAATTCTAATATTTTAACGTCTTCGGACAAAATTGAAAGCTTTCGCGCTAAGTTGGTGTTATGGAACAGCCACGCTGTCAATGGTAGTAATGAAATGTTTCCAAATGTCATGGCTGCCGATTCAGAAAAAAAAGTGCAGGCTTTGATAGTGAAACACTTGGAGCTATTAGTAGAAAAAATGAACTATTATTTTCCTAAGTGTGACCTGCAACCTATGGACTGGGTACGGAATCCATTCTCGGATAACATTTCCCTTGGACACTTACCGATAAACGAGCAGGAAGAATTCATGGAGTTAAAAACTGACCGCACATTAAAACTAAAATTTTCTGAAGTATAGGTAGCACATTTTTGGCTGCATATAAAAATTGAGTATTCCCTGCTTTCAAAGCGTGCTGTTGCAATTCTATTACCATTTGCCACAACCTACTTATGCGAATTGGGATTTTCAACTCTCACTACTATTAAATCGAAACAAAGAGAGCGCCTGAGGACGATCAATGAAGAGGTGAGAGCAGCCTTATCAACGATTGCTCCAAATTTTGATCGCCTGTGCTCAGTTAAACAGGCTCACATTTCTCACTAAACATCTTATCATATTAGGTATATTGATTTTAGTAATAAATAAATATTAAATTAACATTGCTTTTTTCTTTGGTGTACCTCTAATTTTTTTTAATTTGATAGGTGTACCTTGAACACAAAAAGTTTGCGGAACACTGGTCTACATTACTTAAACTTACAAGTTCTTGTATTATCTGAGAATGTCCGTGTTGTAAATAATATTGTTAGAAAAAGCTGTTTTATATTTTATGTATCAAAATCATTGCGTTCAATGTCAGTTATTAGGTATTAAATATATTTTTTCTCATATCTCTATATGTAATTGTTATACTATATTAATTGTTGTATTGCAATTAAATTATCTAGTTTTCAAAATTGATTTATCTATACTTTTGTTCACATCTTTTGTTATTATTTTTGTATTCTTCGCTACATGTATATATTATCATATTATGTCAATACTATACATTTTTTATACTTCAATATAATATGTATACCTGCAGTTAATACGAACTAAACTTGTCAATTTGACTGTCCTAAAACGGGATTTGTTCCTATTTGGGTAGGAAAAGTTTCTTTAAAATTGTTTTCTTAAATAATATGTGTTTCAAATAAATAAATCTTAATATTATTATAGCTTTAGAAGTGTTTGGTCACCAGACCAGAATAGCCAGGTACTTTCCAACCATCCAGTTCTCCACTCCTTTCTTCCTCGAAACATACCCCAATTGGGGATGCCATAGTCCCACTGGCTTCGGTTTCTGCAGAGTTTACAATTAAAAGCTCTTGACGAGTAAAATACAAATATCATTTATCACTTTTGTAACGTATCTAAAATAGCATTCAAATCCATATATTTCGTTCCTAAATCAAATTCATCTACTTTATTTATAACTTGTCTGAATGATTGTTAAGAGAATACATCGTTTCTCTCCTTCGAAGATTGATATTCAAATATTTTAGGAAGCTTGTTAATCATTCACACTATCAATCATTCCTCCCCAGAGTATTCATATAGCCCACCCACCCCACCCTATACCCGCTTCCTACTTTCCAGGCAGTCGTCAGTTGTAGGTGGGGGCTGCTGGATACACAGTAAATGTAGTTCTAGTTCTAGTTGTGTGTAGTTGCTAGCGGTTGCTTGAACAACGTTCGCCTCGTATGCTTTAATCAAAGAAGAAACGCAACTGCAACCTGCCAAGGGTTAGTGATTTGGGAAATACACTAGTATTTATACAACATAACCCTCAGATGCCTTAATTGCTTCACGCTGTTCATGTTTTGAAACTGTTGCGAGCTTTGAAAGAAGTGATGGTGGATGAGTTATTAGTTTCTGTTTAGTTTAGCAATGCACATAGTTAATCTGTATCAATGCTTTGTTTATATATAATATGTGAGAATATTTATTTATTTATTAATAAATTAATTCAAAATTTCTTTGTGTTTACTACTTTATTAATATATACATATAAAATTTTTTCAAAAGCTAAGCTTTCCTCAAATTTAATATAAAATACAACCGTTTTACAATTAGACAAATTTGAAATTTAGTAATTACGAAAAGTTATAATAGTCAAATAAACACAATTTTTTTTGATAGTCGTCTGTTGAATTTATTTTCATGTTATTATTAATAATAATTCCTTTTTTAATTTCTAATACAAATTTGTTATTCAATGTTTTACTAAAAAATTTTATTAACATTTTTGAGTAATTGCTTACTTTAATCATTTTTTGTTTATATTTATAAATTGTATGTATTTGAAATTACTATTTTAAGTATTCTATATATTCTTGATGAAGAAAGCATCGCTTTTGAAACATGTTGATATGTATATATTAATAAAGTGGTGAATACAAAGTCATATTTTTTTATTAATTTATAAATAATGACGCCATAAAGTGATTACAGATCTCTTGAAGAATGTGTACACAATGTATTTTTAGATAATTTTGTATGGATTAAAAAAAAATTAGTAAAACATACATAGGAAACCTAGTTACATTAAAAGTTACAGAATGTAACAAGATTTTGATTTATTATTTGGTAAAGGCACTTGTCCCAATAAGAGTAGACGATCTACGCTGGAATTCCAATCGTGACCGCAAACTTTTTATTTTACTTTCTATTTCGTATATTTTATTGAGAATTGTTGATATTATCTTCTTCTATAATTAAATATTACAATGGGGTTTATAAACTTCAATTATTTAATACTAATAAATTATATTTCTTACCGAATAAGAGAGTAACTCTCGTAGGACAACATTAGGGAGAATTTTGTGCGGCAATAGAATATGAAGAAGGGGAAGGAAATGGTTAGAGGAGAATTCGTTTATCAGATCTAATCAATAAGCATAATTACAGCCATTCATAATTTTTGCGTTTAATTCGTAGAACTCCATTTAATTTATTTATTTTTAATTTAATGAAAATAAAATTTTATAATATTATTTTTAATTTCTGATAGTATTTTTAGTCTTTTATTATTGAGACAACTGTTTCGGCGTTCAAGGCCATTTTCAAACTGCGGTTAATCCACATTGTGATGATTTATTTTTACGATGTTATTTACTCCGTCCCAATTCTAATTTGAACGGGTTTAAACATAGTGATTTGTTATCGGTAAAACGGATTTAGATAGAATTAAATTAAATTAAATTAATATTTTCTATTCTGTGAGGTTTTTACATTTTTAATATGTTTCCCCATACTTAAATGACAATGTTTTCTTAATTGATTTATTTAATGTGTTCTTTTTTTTTGATAACGTGAACATAGTGAAAAAAAAATTACAACTTTTTCAAATAACCTTTTTTGCCATGTTATTGTTATTCTTCAGATCGTATTTTGCGACGTGCATGAATGTAATTATTTGTATTATAAGTACAAATAAATAAACATTTCCAATAATTTACCCATGTTGGGATTTAAACCCGTTACCTTTGTGCCGAGCGTAAAAGAGATTACCACTCTGCCAAGGAGCTCATCATGTTTTTTTTATTTATTAAAAATTTAAAATTATTTCTCTCATGTGACAAATGTCAACCATGTACGAATGTTAGGGGCGCGTTTGGCGTGTTTCCCGACTGTGCATCGGTGTCTAAAGGACCAATGACGTTCCTCAGAGCATCTCTATTGAAATACAGGTAGAACAGTGAGATGGCCCCCCCCCCTCTCTGTCCTTTAAAGATGTGATGGCCCGCCCTTCCTTCGTTTATGATTTAATTTAGCAATAGACTTCCGTTCGCGCCACCGATTTAAGATGACTCCTCTACTGCTGCCTTAAATTTTCCTAACTAATGTGATCGGAAAACTCTTTGTAGTTTTCCTTTCAATTTGAGGTTTTTCTCCTCCTTGGCCAGCGTGCAACGCCTAGCCCTATGCTAACATTCGAGTGTTTCCGATTTTCATGATTTTTCCGGAAAATTACCTACTGGAATGTGGTCAATTTGCCAAGCTTTTCGCGAGTCTACGTTGTGTTGTTTTTTGTTTCAGACTATTGGAAAAACAAGGCCTTATTTGTGGTAACCCCTATTCTTTGTAGCGTAGGCAGACTCTCGCATACCATTGACAGAATTCATATTCCTAACATTACTCCTATCTTAGACTTTAATGTTCTGAACTCTCTATTATTATCCTACTATGCAATCTACGTTAATTTCCTATAGGAAGACTAGCATTTTCCTAACTTTACCCCTAAATTTTCTACTTTTCTTCTATCGTGAGTTTTAATGGGAAACTTAGCTCCTGGGCTATACTAATTGCAATATTCCTGATCTATATAATACGACGTAGTTTCAATTTTAAATTTGGTATACATAAATGTAATGATCACAGTATTATCGCCTTTCCTCATCGTACTAAGTGTTATTCTACATGGTTTAGTTTCAATAAATTTCATGGTTAAAAGGTACAGTTTTACTTGTTTTGGCGCCATCTCCATCCTCTCCTAAATTTGGGAAAATTACATGATTAGGTTTTAGTTTTCACAGCTTCTGTTATGACGAGAGATCGAATACGGTTTGTTTTGCTGCAATTCGGCTCCAGACCAACCCCTAAAGTACTCAGATGACCACGTTTCCGGTTGGTAACCCCTTCCTCACAGACGCACAGCCTGACCAAACGGTATACGTAACTTCTTCTTTTAGTTCGTTGCGCTATTGGTCATCCCCTGTACCGCGACGGAAAGAGCACCTTCCTTATCCATGGGTCCGAGACCCTCCGAATTCCCGTCCTCCAGACAGTTACATTTAAAGGAGATCAAACCGGTTCCGTCCCCTCGTCAAACAACATTAGATACTTGCGAATTTTTGCAAAGTCCGGGTTGAAAGGCCGTCCTCCGCATCAAAAGTTCAGAGATAACCACGCTTAAATCAGCAATTATCTCTGCCCAATCGATAGGTACAAATTATAAATATATGTAAACAATACGAGTTTTTATAATCCACAATACTCCAGTTTTCCAGAAAATTGTGGATCTGACATCTCCAACACAGGTCGTGAATCTGTGCCAGATATTCAGATATACTACATATGAATATACATAAAAGTGATAATACAATACACATAATATATTACTTTTGGTTTGGTTGACAGGTTGATTTAATGAAACCCTGCTATCTCATGTAGTTTGAATTTAACTGTAGATTGATTTTTGTTTGGAGAAAAGGTAGGACTCCAAAAAGCCCAAAATTTGCAAGGCCTGAACCTTGAAAACCTAAGTTGAAGATAAAATTAATTTTATAACATAACTTGGGAACGTTTTGTCGATGAATGATTATGCTTATTTTGACATTTCTAATAATGTGGGTTTTTGTTTGTTCTGTTGAATTCATCAATATGTTCGAACGGGAGTGGAGCGCCTTTGAATTGAATCTTTCCATGAAAATGGCGCTATAAAAATATGTATTTACGCAAACTACAAATACGTGATTTCTAAAAGATGATAGTTCATCGCAAAAGATGATAGTTATTTTTCAATTAAATGTCGACATTTGTTAAGGTACTTATTCTTCGTAAGATATACTGAAATTCGAATATATATATACTTATACGTATCTACATACTTCGATAAAGGAGGGTGTGGTTTGGAATGTTGACCTAGTTTTAATAACAGTCGAGGATGTGTGTCATTGAGATATGCGACAGTTATTAAGTGTCAGAGACCCCCGTCAGGAAGCATAACAATTAGGATTCATTGGTTTGTTTTAGAATGATAACGATCTTTGAATTAATAAAAATCGTTTGGGATGTTTGATAATTTAGTAACGTTAGTTTTCGAATTTATATGTTAGGAAAATATATATATTAATAAAATAAATTGTTTTTATAGGAGATATACATAAATATAATAATTGGTTTTATATATATACATATTAAACATTGTATATAAATAAAGATAAAATAAATAACGGCCATATAGATTTGATAGATACATTATACGCTTTATACATACATATATACCCATACACACACATACATACTCTTAGTAAAGGCCAAGTCTTTAGCCGAAGTTATTTCACTACACAGTGAAATACCTATAAAAGATGTTCTGAAGTTGTTGACTATGAATTAACTCGATAGAGACAATTATACAGGTAGGTATCTACCGGAAATTATTATAAATACCTAAATGTATTTATGTAAAAAATAGGTATTTTTGAATATTTAAAAGTCAAGTACTGGTAATGAGTGAGACAATTGAATTATCTTTAGTACTCGTTTAATTATAATTCAATGCGAAAGGAAAGGTTTATCGTAAAATATCTTATGAAGGTAGATGTACCCGCTGGGTATCATAAAATGTACTTGAACACAAATATTTGATTGGAACGGCTTTGATCAAGTATACAAAACATTTACTCATAATAAATAACGGTCGTATAGTATTGACCTATATATTAAACATTAAATATAATCATATATATATACACATATATAATACATGTACTTATACATCATTAGAAATACAATTCATGTCACCGTCCTCTCCTTCCCGGGAACCTGAAAACTTGAATATTAAATTAAATGACTCACCTGAACTCCGACAGTTTCATAATTTTTCCAGACGGGTTATACACGCCAATTATGAAGTTTGGGGAAACATTGGACTTCCCTGCCTGGTATGTTTAATCTAATATAGAAATATTTACTTAATACAATCTAGCGTTACCTAATTTCAATTCGTGATCTACCGATTTGTACAATTTTTCAAACTTATTGATCTCTCAATCGGGATATTATTAAATAATATTTAATGTTGTTATTAAATCCGTAAACCGAACGCTTGGTAATATTTTAGAGCTTTATTATTTTTCTTTGACGAAATTAATCCCACGCTAGGTATTAAAAATGAATTATATGAAACTAAGACTCAGCTGTTTTTAAACTTTCACTAAATTATTTTTAACGCAATTATATTTAATTCCTGTCACAACTCGCAATAAATTCAGTTCAACACAAAATATGAATTAAATCACATTTCATTTAAACAATTTTAATTAATTCACAGAAGCAAATTTTAAAAATCTTTAAACAAATAACTTTATTAATTTTAGAAATTTTCAATATTTATTAAATTATTATTATTATCACATTGCTCTAACAGTTTTGAGAAAATTAAATCAAATATATTGTTATCAACTTTAATTACAACTTTTAGAATCTTCAACGTAATTTAAGTATTATTAATTTTTAGGATATTTCACTATTTATGAAACTATTATTGAATTAGATAGATCGGCAACTATTTAAGAAATATTTAATAAATAAATTATTATTAATTTGAAGACAAAACACTTTATTTACTGGGTCACTTTTTTTTATATCACTTCACTTAAGTATAATGAATTTTAGAAAACTTCGATTTTTATCAAACTATAATTGAATTAATTCAACAACTATTTAAAAGAATTTATTTAAAACTTTATTTATTTTTATATCACTTCACTTAAGTATAATGAATTTTAGAAAACTTCGATTCAACAACTTTATTTATAAACACTTTCGATTATTATAATTTCACTTAAAACCACCAATTTTGATTAATTCACAGAAGTAATTTTTAGTATCAACTTAAGTATAATGAATTTTAGAAACTTCAATATTTATCAAACTATTATTGAATTAAATCAAACTATTATTGAATTGAATCAAACTATTATTGAATCAATTCAACAACTATTCAAAATAATTTATTTAAAACTTTATTTAATTGTAAGAAACAAATCAAAATGAAACTTCCTAAGTCCAAAAACAAAACAATTACTTAAAATCGGTCAGCACGTAATTAAATATTTCCTCGCCCGACGTATTCCGCGACTAACTGTCGAACGTTATTGGATTTTCAAATGTTAGGAAACGGGTTGATGTACTTGTTAGTAGATTAATAAAAAACTTACCCTACTTCTTAGTGCATATCCAATTTTTTTAGTTTAATTTCACACACAAAACCCGCAAAACAACTACCACTATCACGTATTTTTATGCATGCAAAAAACCATGCAACCTCTAGGACAGACTCCTTCCTAAACAAAAACCACCAAATTCGCTCCCGTCTTCTAAAAACACCCTCCCCTTTCTCTGCCTATCTAAGACCGCCTGTATCACTCGCATTATCAAATCAAAACAACCACCCTCTCTGACTGTCTAAAACTCACTATCCCCCTCCTCCGAATCGACTACGTACCTTCTCCCCAACTCTCCAAAAAAACCGACTATCTTCCCGTTATTCGTCGCACAGGTCCGTACTAGGTATCCTTCGCCAACTTAAACGAATTTATAATTTTTTTAAATTATCTCCTATAAACCAACTATTCTGAGTAAGATATTTACTTACTGTTTGATCCCACTATCGAACCAAAATAGGTACCGTTCCTGCTACTATCACGGTACATTTGGCACTCACGCGTGCCAAATGTACCCATTGCTTGATTTAGAAATCCGCTCAGGCAACAATAATAACAATAACAAATGGGCCACTTCCACCATATATACCCTATCACTTAGACTGTATCTAATAATTTACATATTAGTTTTATTACTAATGGCTTACAGCTTAGAAATTTCCTAATTCTGGCTTATAATTAGTGATTTACATCTAAGAGTTATATAGATAACGACAACTTGGACCTGCAGCTAGTGACTTAAACCTAGGTAAGCTCAATTTCATAATCGAAGTCATCAAGACTATACCTATCTCCTATTCCATTCCTCACAAAACCGTAAATCTGAATGCAGAATAAAAGGCAGCTTCCCAGTTGCGCTGGACACCGAATCGCATTCAAGATCGAACTACTTACTCATATAAGTTTTTATTTATTTCGTCGCATACAAAATATTAACAAAGCAGGCACACTGGTCTCTCAATGCGCATCTGGATATATTATTCATAACAATTTCGTCACTAACTCGATAATTTATTATCTTCAGTCCTAGGGATGGGTAGAATCCAACTCATTTCTAAAATCAATAACTAATTCCTGTTTCTTAGAGATGTCACATTATTTAATTCTTCAACGTGCCTCGGTAACTTCATTATTTCAACACCTTGCTTTAAATGTTGGTACCTAATTTATCACCCTCCCATAAAAGAAGAATTCTCGCCTTCATACCATCATAACTTTGATAATTTACTACCTGCAGCCTAGGGTAGAGTGTCACTATTACCATCCAAAACCCTTGAGATTCTCTAACATTATGTGCCCGAAACAAACCGCGTCCATCTTTCAACGCGTCGCAGATTCATTTTAACTCTCCGATTACAGTGGCGTCTCCAACACTTATACTCGGGTCGTTGAAAAATCCTTATTTAATTTGTTTTAGGTATTTTAGGTGAGGCACTAGTTTGCGGCTTCGAACCATAGCAACTAGTTAATTTTTAACATCAACTACACCGTGTTGATTCTATTTAGTATGTCAATTAATATGCTTGTAAATCATTATATTTACCCAAAATGGTAATCTAGACAATGTTTCTATCTGGTTCCCCCTTTCCAAATACGTAATTCACGCCGAAATTGCACAACTCTCCAATCCAATCAACGATTATTTCGGATATTTTTCCATCGCCGAGTTAATGCCACCCGCCGTCACTGGAATATTTCTGGGTCCTTAACCTTGTAACCCAGTCTGTAACATTCACATGTATTCTTTTCAAGTGTTCGTTTTTGTATAATCCCGTTATCGTCGCTTTCGATATGTTTGTTTAGGATTCACTAGTCACAAGTCATAATTCATTATTAAGGAATGTTTTTACAATAAATTCTCCTTCTATGAGTTCTATGAAGCTCTGGTACTTTCCTTTCAGCCACCCCGAAATCGTTCTAAGATGTGCAACGCTCCCTTATCCTTCGAGACTCTAAATTTACATGAATTATTTTAGAGTATAAAAAAAAATATTTTCCTGCTAAGACTCGAATTCATCACAACAGTATTCTCACTTGATGTCTGAACTCCAAAAATTAGAATCCGATTGTAAAGATAGGGGAATCTATCAAAGGGTCAATATCGCTAACGTCGTATCGGGTGAGATGAAAAATCTGTCAATAATAATGTTATTTCAAATGTGTAATACTTGTAAGAATGTCGTTGAAATATGTATTATATATATATTTCTTGTTTCTGTATTTAATTCGCCGAAATAAATTATTTTATTCCAGACGTTAACATAAAACAAATTTTATTATTTTACTGGCGTGTATTATGAAAACTGAAAGATTTAATTGATTTAAATTTTTTTTAAATGTATTTGTATTACCCCTCTGAATTTTTTTTATAAGAGATGTAAGAGTCACGAAATGGGATCGAAGCTCGATGATCCGGGAGGAGCTTTACATCGAACCACTATTACTATTCATGGAAAAGTCGCAACTGAGGTGGCTTGGGCACGTGTTAAAAATGCCAGAAGGTCGAATTCCACTGAAAATTCTGAGTGCTATTCCAGAGAGAAGTTCAGTGGGCCGCTCCAGACTCAAGTAAGAGAAGCAACTCCAGAGGCTGTGCGAGGAGAGGCTGGAAATACAATGGACGGATGCCGTAAACATAGAACAGGACAGCCGCATTATCGATTCGATTGGTCCTCAACCCGACTAGGACAATGGGTTGAAGATGTTTGTATTTTTATAAATGAAAAATAATACAATTAATTTAAAAAAAATAAAAATAAAATAAAATCGTGAATCGAACCCCAATCAATTTCATGGAAGGCAACTATGCTGGCCAATACTATCGACAATTTTAAGAACTGCGCCATGAATTGATTATACTCGTATCTACTGAAAATAAGAATGACGTATTTTTTTATTATTTTAGAAATAGAATATTACGTGTACGTACTCACATCACAACCGAAACATATGGTTTAAATATTAACTTATACACATTTTTAAAATACGTTTTTTTAATACTTTCAGAACGCGACAGTGGCATTATTAAATTTGATTTATTTTAAATACCAAAAAAATCTTATTTGTAAAATAAATGCCACAACGAAAAATACGTTCGGATATTATGAAATCACGTTCCTACATTCTGTCTTCGTGGCATTGCAGTTACGTATTGCAGTTCCCGATATGCATGTAAATAATATGCAACAAAACAGCTCATATTATAAGACAGAAAAGGTAATAGCAGCGTCCTCACGGGCGTAACGAAACGTGCATATTTATTGGACATGGTTTATTTTGTCGCGTGGTGAACCCACGGAGTTAGTACTACCGAACAGCAGGTATCTATTATTGATGGATCCCATCTGTGTGTACAGCAGATGCATTGCATGTCCCATTTCCCTTGTGTAAATGAAATTTCAATGCTTTGTTTTCATATGAAACTAACCGATGTGTACCCTTCCTGGCATAATGTTATGAAGTTGTGAATTCCTGCTTGTCGTTTGGGTGCCATAATTGATTTGACAGCGAAAGTAATGCCTTCTGACGACTATTACTATTTCTGAACAAATAAACATTAATAATTGATTTAAAAAATACTTTGTGTTCATCAATTTATTAATATACACATATATACATGTTTCGAAAGCGATGCTCTGTCCATCAGGAATATTTTATTTTATTTTTTAATTTATTATTTTATATACGCCCTATATGGGCTTTTACCTATTTAGTTACTTATAATAGTCACACAGGTGCAACACATGTTACAGTATTTATTTATTTATTAAACGCTCATAGGGCTTTTTTATACAGATACATAATTATAAATTCACATAAGAAAAATTAGAAAACTTGCACTAAAGTTAAGTTACACATGAAAAGCAGTTAAGTTACATTTGAAAAAGAAAAAACTGCACCAAAATTATAAAAGAAAAGAAAGAAAAAAAAAATGCACCAAAAACTAAAAATACACAGTAACAGAAAAAATAAAAAATAACTAGAGCAAATATCCATCAAGTCAATACTGACATTAATAACAAATAAGTAAATAATGCAAAAAGTTATAGTTAACAATAATTTATAAACCAGGCAGAAACAAATCATTCATACTTCTTTTGAAATTTTGCCAAGTTTAGATTATTGTCAGATACATCCATATCATTTAAGTATTTGTTACCAAGACTGTGTAAGCGTTGAATTGGTGAATTCAAACTATAGTTAGAACGGGATAAAGATATGTAGAAAGTTAATGTCTGTCTTGTAGTTCGATTGGGTATGTACAAGTTTATTAAATGCAGGAGTTCAGAACAATTTAATTTACAGCTTAACAATTTTAGTAAAAAGGTTAGGTCGGTAATTTTCTGTCTGTTTTCTAATGTTGGAATATTTAAAATATTCATTAACGATGGGTAATTTATGTGCTCTAAAGGTATGTTTACTTTAAAATTTATGAAAAGCAAAAAAATTCTTTGAATTCTTTCTACATTGTGAATATGTATTTTTGTAGAAAGGCGACCATACTATGGAATTATGTTTAATTAGACTTCTAACTAGGGATATGTATAATAATCTTATTACTTGTAACGATTGAAAAAATGTTATTGTTCTTAATATAAATCCTAAAGTTTTCATACCTTTATTTACAATTTGATGAATGTGAGCAGTGAAATTTAGTTTCTCATCCATTATAATGCCAAGATCTCTCATTTCTGTAACTCTTTGTAGATTTATTTGATTTATTGAATAGTCAAAAAAGAGAGACGTTTTCTTTCTGGAAAAGGTTAGAGTTTTACATTTTTCAACATTTAGATATAAATTGTTTTGTGAGCACCAGTTATTTAGCATGTCAATATTAAACTGAAGAATTCGGCAGTGGTTTGAATCAGTTATTTCTCCATATAATTTAATATATACGGCGAATAGCAAAACTTTGACACCTTTAAAGCCGTTGACTATGTCGTTTATAAAGACAAGAAATATTTTATTTTAACAAACAAGGTTTTATCTGATAAGAAACTACTTAATCACTTTAAAATATTTCCTCCAATTCCCAGGGCATGAAGTTTCCGGATCAGTACTTTGTGAGATACTTTATCAAAAGCCTTTGAGAAATCAGTGTATATACAGTCAACTTGTTTATTTTTTGCAAATCCCTCCTGTAAGCGACCATTGTCGTTACAAGACTGTAAACATGTAGGGTGCTGGTCATGTCACTTTCTATGCTTCTGGGGGTACGGGGCCGACTATCCTTGAGGCAGGTCCAGGAATCTTTCAGGTGGGAGGCAGGAGAAGTGAAAGACTTTCTTACAAGATGTGACTGGGTACGAGTCACGATTGCTCGTCCGAGTGTGACTCCTGCGGTGGTGGATATGTGCCTTGATGGGATCACGGCGTTGGAGGGCAGGAGGCGAAGGGCACTCGACTGCACTCGAATGGTGGGCGTTGGGGTTCGGCGGTTCCTGCCGAGTTTTCTCGCAGCGTCTCAGGCTGGGGATGCAAGTGGCCTGCTTGCTTTGTAGGAGACGGGAGTCTCGACTACGACCACTGGCCGGACGGTCTCTACTCACTCGTCTCTGTCCACTACTGACCTTGCTTCGGCCAAAGTCCCCCTTTTTAATCACATCCGAACTATTCTTCGGGTTCCTTCGTGCACTACGAACTGTGGCTCGGTGGCTTTTAATTAGTTCGCTGTTAATCCCCGTAACTGCCTTTTTCTGGCGACTGCGAAATTCCCGGGATTTAAAGCCGGGCGTTTGTAAATTACCCTCAGGTAAACAGACCTCGGGTACCGTATTATGGATTAGAATAAATCGGTGTTTCCCGCATTTATGGCTTGTATCAACATAATGTCGCAAAATTAGAATCCTAAGAATCATGATAATTACGATCAAACGATCAAACGATCACGTCGGTTACACTCCCCCCGTGCAGTGAAACTGGACTAATTTTCATCCAGACGTGTTCGTCGTTGTCCACGGCGGCCGGAAACGCTCCCCCCATCGGGAATAATAGACGGGGCGATGTCGCGTCTCCTGAGAAGACAGCGGGCTTCTGGGATCCGCGTATAATCCTGTGGGATCGGGTCTGTGGCCAGGATGGTGTGATGCTGTACACCTGAGTGCGGCAGCTATCGTCTCCTCGGCGGGGCCCGCCTATAGCAGGGCTGCGTGCAGAGCCGGACACTTTGGGGTCGGCTGGTGCGAGGCTGAACACCTGAGTGCGGCAGCTATTATCTCTTCGGTGGGGCCCGCTTATGGCAGGGCTGCGTTTAGAGCCGGACACTTTGGGGTCAGGCAGTGCGGGGCTGCACATCTCAGTGCAGCAGTTATTGATGTCTCGGTAGAGCCCGCTTACAGCAGGGCTGCGTGTAGAGCCGGACACTTTGAAGTCGGGTAGTGCGAGGCTGCACATCTCAATGCAGCAATTATCATCACTTCGGTGGGGCCCGCCTATAGCAGGGCTGCGTGCAGAGCCGGACACTTCGGGGTCGGGTAGTGCGAGGCTGCACATCTTAATGCAGCAATTGTTGTTTCGGTGGGGCTCGCCTATAGCAGGGCCATGTGCAACGCCGGATACTTCGGGATCGGGCGGTGCGAGGCTGCGCACCTCCGGGCAGCAGTTGTTGTGACGGGGCCCGCCTATAGCAGGGCCGTGAGCAGAGCCAGACACTTCGGGGTCGGGCAATGCGCAGCTGCACACTTCAGGGCGGCAGTCGTTGTCGAGTAGATGGGGCCCGCCTATAGCAGGGCCGTCAGCAGAGCCAGACACTTCGGGGTCGGGCAATGCGCAGCTGCAGACTTCAGGGCAGCAGTGATTGTTGTTGAGATGGGGCCCGCCTATAGCAGGGCCGTCAGCAGAGCCAGACACTTCGGGGTCGGGCAATGCGCAGCTGCAGACTTCAGGGCAGCAGTGATTGTTGTGGAGATGGGGCCCGCCTATAACAGGGCCGTCAGCAGAGCCAGACACGTCGGGGTCGGGCAATGCGCAGCTGCAGACTTCAGGGCAGCAGTGATTGTTGTGGAGATGGGGCCCGCCTATAGCAGGGCCGTCAGCAGAGCCAGACACTTCGGGGTCGGGCAATGCGCAGCTGCACACTTCAGGGCAGCAGACAACATTGGGTAGATGGGGCCCGCCTATAGCAGGGCCGTGAGCAGGGCCAGATACTTCGGTGTCGGGCTGTGCGAGGCTGCGCACTTCAGGGCAGCAGTCATCGTCATGTAGATGGGGCTCGCCTATAGCAGGGCCGTGAGCAGAGCCAGACACTTCGGGGTCGGGCAATGCGAGGCTGCGCACTTCAGGGCAGCAGTTGTTGTCATGGAGACGGGGCCCGCCTATAGCAGGGCCGTGGGCAGAGCCAGACACTTCAGGATCAGGCAATGCGCAGCTGCAAACTTCAGGGCAGCAGTTGTTGTCATGGAGACGAGGCCCGCCTATAGCAGGGCCGTGAGCAGAGCCAGACACATCAGGGTCAGGCAATGCGCAGCTGCACACTTCGGGGCAGCCGTCGTTGTCGAGTGGATGGGGCCCGCCTATAGCAGGGCCGTGGGCAGAGCCAGACACTTCAGGGTCAGGCAATGCGCAGCTGCAAACTTCAGGGCAGCAGTTGTTGTCATGGAGACGGGGCCCGCCTATAGCAGGGCCGTGAGCAGAGCCAGACACTTCGGGGTCGGGCAATGCGCAGCTGCACACTTCAGGGCAGCCGTCGTTGTCGAGTGGATGGGGCTCGCCTATAGCAGGGCCGTGTGCAGAGCCAGACACTTCGGGGTCGGGCTGTGCGAGGCTGCACACTTCAGGGAAGCAGTCATTGTTGTGTAGATGGGGCCCGCCTATAGCAGGGCCGTGAGCAGAGCCAGACACTTCGGGGTCGGGCAATGCGCAGCTGCACACTTCAGGGCAGCCGTTGTTGTCGAGTAGATGGGGCTCGCCTATAGCAGGGCCGTGAGCAGAGCCAGACACTTCGGGGTCAGGCAATGCGATGCTGCATTCTTCAGGGCGGCAGTCATTGTCATGTCGATGGGGCCCGCCTATAGCAGGGCCATGTGCAGCGCCGAATACTTCGGGATCGGGCGGTGCGAGGCTGCGCACCTCCGGGCAGCAGTTGTTGTGACGGGGCCCGCCTATAGCAGGGCCGTGTGCAGCGCCGGATACTTCGGGATCGGGCGGTGCAAGGCTGCGCACTTCCGGGTTTGTGTCAGTGCTCAACAGCAAAGGGAGCCCAGACGCGGCGATCAGTTGCTCGATCTGCCTGTTTCGTTTTCTTATTTCTTGCAACTCTGCTCGCATCCGACGGATTATTTCTTTCTTGGAATCCGCAGAGGCTACTGTGCTCCGTGTCGTGTCGGTATTTGTGGCTAGAGCCGCTGCCGTAACAGCTCGTGCTCTAGAATCCCAGGCGGCCGTACTTGCTTGTTCGGGAACGTGTGTCGCTGGGTCGGCGGTAACCGGGCCGAGGGGTGCCGGGCCGAGGGGTGCGGGGCCAGAGACTGTAGCGCCGAGCGCTACAGAATTGTAACTATAGTCATTCCGTTCGAGCCCGCGGGGAGTGAGGTTGTAAGCAGCTGGGCTGCCATGTAATGCACCGGGCGCTGCGGGGGCAGGGGGCGCAAGACCGGGCCCTACAGCGTAGCAGCGGCTAGCGTCATTTCGCTCGTGGCCGTGGGAAGCGAGGTCCGATGTAGCTCCGCCGGCGTATGACGTGTCGGGTGCTGTGGGTCGTGCCGGGCCGAGGGGTGCGGGGCCAGAGACTGTAGCGCCGAGCGCTACAGAATTGTAACTCGCGTCATTCCGTTCGAGCCCTCGGGGAGTGAGGTCGTAAGCAGCTGGGCTGCCATGTAATGCACCGGGCGCTGCGGGGGCAGGGGGCGCAAGACCGGGCCCTACAGCGTAGTGGCGGCTAGCATCATTTCGCTTGTGGCCGTGGGAAGCGAGGTCCGATGTAGCTCCGCCGGCGTATGACGTGTCGAGCGCTGCGGGTCGTGCCGGGCCGGGTATTTCGGACTGCGGCCACTGTGTTCCGCCATTTTGTAATGTGCGGAATGCTTCCATCGTTAATGCAGCAATCTGGGAGAGCGGGTCCGCTCTGTTCTTCGCCCAATATTGGATTCGACGCGCCGAGTCATCCGTTGTAGTTTGACCCGGGAATGTCGCGTTGGCGTTTGTGGGCTGCGGTTGACAGGGCTGCAGAGGGGTCGTTTGGCCGTGCATCGCGGCGTGGGATGCTGGAAGCCGGTACTCTGCGCCTTGTGGGGCGCCTTGTGGGGCGCCTTGTGTGAAGCCTTGTGGGGCGCCTTGTGTGGCCGTACACTTCTGGGTAACGGCCGGTGACATCTTGTTAAATCACCTGGGTAGCGGCTGGGTACTAGATCCGTAGTCCGGGGATCACTATGTGACTCGATCCGTGCTCGAGAGGACCACTTGTAAGCGACCATTGTCGTTACAAGACTGTAAACATGTAGGGTGCTGGTCAAGTCACTTTCTATGCTTCTGGGGGTACGGGGCCGACTCTCCTTGAGGCAGGTTCAGGAATCCTTCAGGTGGAAGGCAGGAGAAGTGAAAGACTTTCTTACAAGATGTGACTGGGTACGAGTCACGATTGCTCGTCCGAGTGTGACTCCTGCGGTGGTGGATATGTGCCTTGATGGGATCACGGCGTTGGAGGGCAGGAGGCGAAGGGCACTCGACTGCACTCGAACGGTGGGCGTTGGGGTTCGGCGGTTCCTGCCGAGTTTTCTCGCAGCGTCTCAGGCTGGGGATGCAAGTGGCCTGCTTGCTTTGTAGGAGACGGGAGTCTCGACTACGACTACTGGCCGGACGGTCTCTACTCACTCGTTTCTGTTCACTACTGACTTTGCTTCGGCCAAAGTCCCCCTTTTTAATCACATCCGAACTATTCTTCGGGTTCCTTCGTAAACTACGAACTGTGGCTCGGTGGCTTTTAATTAGTTCGCTGTTAATCCCCGTAACTGCCTTTTTCTGGCGACTGCGAAATTCCCGGGATTTAAAGCCGGGCGTTTGTAAATTACCCTCAGGTAAACAGACCTCGGGTACCGTATTATGGATTAGAATAAATCGGTGTTTCCCGCACTTATGGCTTGTATCAACATAATGTCGCAAAATTAGAATCCTAAGAATCATGATAATTACGATCAAACGATCACGTCGGTTACAGAAGCGTTGCATGTGTTAGGGCAAACGGTGATTTTACGGGGTGGTTTGACATCACAAAAGGTGTTAAGCAAGGCTGCGTAATGTCACCGTGGTTATTCAATCTATACATGGATAATTGCATGCAAGAATTGAAAGAGGTGGGCTTGGGCGCAAAAATGTGTAGTCTGCAAGTATGTTGCCTGTTGTATGCTGATGATGCGGTGCTGATTGCTAATAGTATAGAAGATATACAGTCCCTCGTATCTAGGATGAACGAAGTATGTATGAAGAATGAGCTAATGATGAATGTAAGTAAGTCTAAAGTTATGGTGTTTGAAAGAGAGAGTACGAAAACAGTGTGCAATATAGTTGTGAATGATTAATACTTGGAGCAGGTAGACGAGTTTGTGTATTTGGGAAGTATGTTTACGAGAGATGGAAAGACTGATAGGGATATTGAAAGAAGGGTGAATGCAAAAAATTCCATTAACGGAGGACTGAACGCGGTTGGCGCAAACAAAAAGTTGTCTAAAGAAGCGAAGCTAGCAATCCACAATGGAGTGCTGATACCAACTCTGATGTATGGCAGTGAGGCATGGAACTGGAAGAAGAAGGATGAAAGTAGACTGAACGCTGTAGAAATTAGATCTCTGAGACAAATGTGTGGTAAAACCATGTATGATCGTGTGAAAAATGTTGAGATTCATAAAGAATGCAAGGCTGATGTAAACGTAGTGAGCAAGATTAAGAAAGGGACGTTTAGATGGTTTGGGCATGTAGAGCGAATGAATGAAGAAAGGAGTGTAAGGAGAATATATGACGCGAATGTGAATGGAAGAAGAAGCCGAGGACGTCCAAGGAAGACGTGGCACGATCAAGTGAATCAAATACTTGAGTCGGGCTATGTCAGAAGTCGGAATAACAGAAGAGAATGTATGAGACGTTGTATGAAAGTGAATGAAGCCAGAAGTGTATTCCAAGATCGAGTTGTTTGGCGGTCCGTCCTCTCTGCCTACCCCTGCGGGAGAAACGGCGTCATGGTTAGTTAGTTTAGTTAGTTAGCCTTCATCTTTGTAGGTATACTCTCGGTAATAGCTCTGTTGAGCATCGTTCAATTCGTCAATTCATAATGATGTGTAGCCCATTTAAATATCAAACGATTTTACATTTTGTAGTTAAATAGTACTTTTATGAACTTAAATGTTCTCAATATAAATGTAACATAAAACTACATAGAAGATTATAGTTCAGCCCTCACTTAATGTTAATTTAACTATGTATTTACCAATGCTAATTCGAGATTAGTATACCCTGATGATATTGATAATTTAATAAGAGTCAGATATATATATATATATATATATATATATTATTTAACGTAACTTTTCATTATCCATTGTTACCCAACATGCTCTTTAAAATAAACTTTTGTTTACTGAATTATTCTTTTCATTCATAGTTATAAGCTTGGTAAATCTTGTAGTTAAAATCTATCTAGATTGAAAATAATTCTACCAAGGTAAGTGAATGCACACGAGATTTCAATTATTGCTTTAGGATTTATCCGCTGAAATAAATGTACTTTGCGCCTAAAAAGTATGTGAATATTCCAGTAAAACCGGTTTGTTGCAAAGGGATTCACATTTAACCGAAGAATCACGATCGATACAAATCAAAGGGTTTAAATTTAAATTAAATTTAAATCAAATTTCTTAGATTAGAAAAATAATATTTAAATTGTGTAAAAAATTGGAACCGGAAACTTTGAAAAAAAATTTAGTAAAATATGTTAATAGAAATGAACGCGTCTATTAACAAACGAACGATGTTCTATCTATCTATTATACGCAAAGAAGAGTTTCTGTGGATTTGTTTTTCAAACAAATCTGCAGTTAAAATTGCATATACGAGTACATATCCGAGACACTATCTAGATCGCAATTGCAATTTTTTTATTTTTTTATTTAATATGATAATTTTTTTTACAGAGAGTATATAAATAAGACATGATTCATATAGTGTAACAAAAAAATATAATATAGCTATTCCTCACCATAAACAAACAAGGTTCTTGTGTTTGGTGAGTGATTATCGCTTAATTAATCAGATCATAACTTGAAATATTGTTGTACAATAGCAGGAAAATATGAATTTGTCGTGTAAATTTTGTAATTTATCACTAGTAATAGTATTAAAGAAAATAAAAGAAATGAAAAGAAAGTAGAAGAAAAGAAGAGAAGATAATAATAAAAGACAAAAAAATCTAATAATAATAAAAATAAAAAAAAAAATTAAAAAATTGTTACAGTAGTTTGAGGTAATTTTTTAATCTATGTTGAAATTCATGGATATTTTCTATAATTTTAAGATCAGATGGCAGATTGTTAAAAAAAGTTATTCCTAGATATAGGTATGTGTTTTGCGTATGCTTAGTATTGAATGGCGGGATTTTAATGTTTTGCTGATACCTTGCGGATATATTAAATTGTAATTTATTTAACGTTTTTTCTTTAAAGATTTGAATAATTGCATATTTTTTATAAATTTTATCTACTGTAGGTACATTGAATATTGTAAAAAGCTTTTCAGTGGAAAATGATGATGGTTTTTTTTAAATTACCTTTATTATCAATCTTTGAATTATTTTAAGTGGACTTAAAATATTATCATATGTTCCCCCCCAGCCAATAATTCCATATTGTAAAATAGACTGAACAATTGCATAGTACACTCTTTTTAGGTTTTCTAGTCTAAGAATATTTCTTAGTCTTATAAATATATATATACATTTTCTAATTCGTTTAACAAGTTCACAAATATGTGTTTTCCATTTAAAATGCTGGTCTATATATACACCAAGGTATTTAATTTTGGAAGTTGGACTAAGTATAGAACATGCTTGATTACAATTGATTCTGTTGCAGTTACTTTGGTGTATTATAATTTTTATTTCTGGTTTTGATTTAAATTTATTGATAGAGAAAGGAATAAATTTTGTTTTTCCAGTGTTAAGGGAGAGTAGATTATTATCGAACCAATTTTTTAATATATTAACATCAGTATTTGCTAGCTTGTTAATAGAATTCCAGTCAGTACCTTCAATTATTATGACAGTGTCGTCAGCATAAGATATTATTTTTCCGTTTAGCTTTTGCATGAATATGTCATTTACATAGATGATAAAAAGTAGAGGTCCCAGTACTGTACCTTGAGGTATGCCAAAATTACTTGTTTTTTTTATGACTAAGTACCTCGTTTATTTTTACCACTTGAGGACGTTTGAAAAGATAGCTTTTTATCCATTCCAGAGCTGTACTATTTATTCCAATGTTGCTTAATTTAATTATAAGTTTGTCATGAGATATGCTATCAAACGCTTTTTTGAGATCTATAAAAATTCCAAGGCATTTTAGTGATTTATCTAATGAAGTGTGAATAAGGCTAGTTAATTTTGAAATTGCATCCTGTGTGCTTCTACTTTCCATAAAGCGGAATTGATTTTCGTGAATTATACTATTACATTTTATAAACTGGTTAATTTTTTTTTTTACAAGTTTTTCAAAAATTTTTGCAATATTTGAGATTACTGAAATGGGACGGTAATTATTAACGTCTTCGGGATTACCAGACTTAAATATTGGAGTTATGGTAGTTTGTTTGTAATTACATGGAAATACTCCGCATTGGAAACTTGTGTTGATTATATGCATTAACGGTTTAGAAATTTTGTTTTTAATATTTTTTAAAATGTTAATTGTAATTCTATCAAAACCTGGGGCAGAGCCTCCTTTCATGCCGTTTATAATAGTTACTATTTCGTCCTCTGTGGTGAGTTGAAATGTTGACATTTTATTTTTAACATCAACATTACAGTCTGGAATTGTTATATTTGGATCTTTGTGTATGAGATTGGCAAGATTTTCTCCTATATTTGCAAAGAATTCGTTAAATATATTTGCAGCTTTTAAAGGGTTCTCTTTGCAACATGTTTTCGAATTATCATGAATAATAGTGCTGATTTCATTGTTTTTATACTTTTTTTTGTCCATTATCTCATTTATAATCGTCCATACTCCTTTGTCATTTTCAACCTGTATCAACTTCTGTTTGTAATAGCTTTCTTTTGTATGTTTTATGATATATGAGAGTTCATTTTTATATGCTTTAAAATGTTTCTGTAAATGTTCATTATTTGGTTGTTGATTAGTTAATCTATAAAGAGCTTGCTTATGACGTACGGATACTATTAAACCGTGAGTTATCCATGGTTTTATAGGTTTGAAGTTAGGTAGTTTGGATTTGGATATGATATTATTTGTTGAGTCATTTATGAATTTAGATAATTTTTCTTCAAACATTTTACAACAAACATTGACATCATTACATTGATATAAATCAAGCCAATTTTCTACTTCTAATTTACATTTTAACGTATCCATGTTAAGTACTTTTTTTGAAACATTTTCTTGTTTAAATGGTGGAAAAGTTGTATTACAGAATTTATAATTGAATATACATGAATAATGATCAGTGATAGTTGTATGAATGACAGCGGATATAATATTTTGGATATCAGAAATATTTGTAAATATATGATCTAAACATGAAGGTCGTTGACCTCGAACGTTTCTAGTATATGAATTTATGCACGGTAAATAATTAAGTTCAGCTAACATGTTTAGATAATTATCTTTATCCTTACTAGAGTATTTTTTTGCAATATTTAAGTTCATATCTCCAACAATAATATTATTTTTATTTCTAAAATTTTATAATATATTTTTTAATTCATTTATAATGATAATATAATATTAAATGTCTACGAATGTTTTGGGAAAAAATTATTTCAGTAGGTCTATTGTAAATATGCTAAAAGGTTAAACAAAACTCGACCGTTCGCTTTACAAAATGACTCCCATGGTAATTACTGTGTTTTTACTTACCACGGCAGTATACACCTACAATGAGAAATATCATACAAAATGTATAAAAGCACAATTTTTTTATTGTTTTCTTTTAATTATTTATACATATAAGTTTATAAAATAACTAATTATAACTTATATACTATTACATGTAACTAATTATTGTAACTTATATCTTATTGGATTGGAGATTTTTTCATGCTTAGCTTAATGCAGGTTTTAAAATCTATTTTAAATTTATTCATTGGGGTAATTTTGATTTTTACAGGCAGAGAAGAATTGTGCCTATGCCGCCTAAAATTATGTTGTAAAATTATGCACCTGAACAAGGATTCATATACTGAGATTTTATATACTTAAGTAAAATAAGATCTAAAACGTTAAGAAATATGATGTTATATTGCGTAAAATAGGATACTCGAAAGTAACACTTTTCAAAGGGGCGGTTATAAAATTAGGTTATGCATACTTTCGTATTTAAATTTAAGTAAAAAATTCTCTTTTTTTAATTTTCTATAATACGACGTTTGTTATAACCGTCCCCAGTTATGTTCACCCCTGGTCTCCCCTACATATAAAATCTAAGAACGCGTAGAATATGTATGTATATAATATATAATTACATATATCTTTTTCCCCTTGTCCTACTCGGGTAGAGGACCCATCGCATCGATAAGGTGCCTCCAGGCGTCCTTGTTCTGCGATACGTCAGTGGCTTCCGTCCATAGCAGGTCCAGCACACACAGCCTCTTTCCCATCTGTGTGTAGGGCAGGCCACTGGAGGTTTTCCGCTGGAATACCACTCAGATTTTCCAGCCGAATTCCATCGTCTGGCATTCTTAATGGATGCTCATTGCCCAAACGTTTTTATCGAAAAAAAAATCTGCAGTCCACTCATAATAAGGAACTCAAATACCTTTTATTAAAAAAATATTATTAATAATGATGTTCAAACTTAAATATGTTTCGTTTTTTTTCCAAAGTTGGTTTTCGTAATTAAAATAATTTTAAAAAGTTTCAATTTTCAAAACCCGCCAAAACGCTCCAAATCTATGGACGGTCGGTTTTGATCAGTTTTGAGGATAGAATGTCGAATATCAAAACAAGGATGAGCTTCACCGTAAATCATTTTATATTCTATTCATCGTAAACCATAACTAAACATAAATAGTAAAATTATGTACCTTTTTAGAAACTTTAACTCAAAGAATAATAATAGTATTGACCATTAACATTAAAATAATATCCGTATTTATAATTGGTTTGCTCATGAACACTCTAATTTCTTTCATTAATAATAGTTTTTATATTGAACAACAATTATAGAGCTTAAAGTCACACAAATTAAGTTTAAATTTCGCCAAAACTAAAAACTTACTTATATAAAATACAAAACAAAATCGAAAAATAAAAATGTCCATACAAATCCAAAATCAGAATGCTTACGTGACGCCAGATGTTCCAAATAATGGTACTAACATAACAAGGTGTTTTGATGAGAAGATTTTTTATTCACTTTTATTTAACAATTTGTGAATTCTACGTATAATTATATATAGTGTTACATAACGCAAATAGTCCCTAAAACTAGCCTCTCGTTACACACCAGCGCCACAAGTGGCCGAAAACGACACCACACACACGTACGCGGGGCCGCTCGCCCCGTGCACTCGCACTCTCCGCTCGGACCCGGCCTTGGAAACACGGATTCTCCGCTCGGACCCAGCCTAAGCAACACACGCACTGCAACTGCACTAAAGATGGTTTCCCGCCCCGCCGTACTACGCTTCGGAGAGCTAATAATTGCCTCCCCGGAAACCCCATTGTCGCAACAACCTAAACCGTGAGCTGTCTTTACATTTTCCCCTCTGTTGGTGTTGTATTTTATTCGAGACACAGTTTACATGCCCGTTTTAGAGATTATCAGAGAGAATTTGCCCGTAACATTATTTTGAGGTTAGGTTAGCCTACTGTTCACCATAACTACATTCACCGTGTCTGTACCTTCCTCTGAATTAAACCACTGAGTCTGAAAGCATAAGATAGTTTCATTTGTCAAAGTATTCGAGTCTGGTTCCCAATTATAAGACCGCCTGTCGGCCCACGATCCTGCAGAGGAGCTCCTTGGCCTGCCGAAACTGAGCTAGTCAAAGGTCCAGAGCCGAGCTCCCTGGAACAAAGCCCCTCACCGGGTAAGTCTGTACAAATGCTCCGTCTCCCGTAACTGCACTTTCCCAACCACCCTCCTCTCCTTCTCCCGCATTCCCACACCCAGTCAATCCTGAACTTAACAATAGTCAAAGTTATATATTCAGAATCGGCGTTTGCTGATGTATATTTTTAATGCCAGTATATTTTTCGTTGAGTTCCTTATTCGGCCCTGGTATCCACGGGCACTGACCCGCACTGACCCCCGCCCGCGACTAATGTTCCCCGCGTCTATCGTTTAGGTGTTCATATCGGTACTGGTGGGTTTGTAGGTTGCAAAATGACAACGACGATTATATCCAATCCTTGTTCTTAGCTTTTCGCCATTTATTAGTATTACAGTATGGAATATTTACAACTGTTTCATAGTGGTCAGATGTCACAGACAGATGCATATATACTAGGTCAGGTTCTTTGTGTTTGCCATTATACCTAACAAAAGTGTGAAAATGTTCCCCCGTCTATCGTTTAGGTGTTCATATCGGTACTGGTGGGTTTGTAGGTTTCAAAATGACAATGACGATTATATCCAATCCTTGTTCTTAACTTTCCGCCATTTATTAGTATTACAGTATGGAATATTTACAACTGTTTCATAGTGGTCAGATGTCACAGACAGATGCATATATACTAGGTCAGGTTCTTTGTGTTTGCCATTATACCTAACAAAAGTGTGATCCAGACATGTACGTGTCACATTACCATTTGTTATAGCTTCTCTTGTGACGTCGTTGATACATTTTGTAAAATAGTTATTTGAAAGAGAGTTTTTAATAGTGAATAGTGATAGGATCTATAATATATAATTTAACACATAAATATTAGTATATCTTCATTAAGGTTTGAAGAGTGTCTTGGAAGATAAAACAATTTGCAGCTGCCATTATTCAAATAAATAGCCAGTTCAATTTAGCAAAAAAATAAAATTCACAGGCTTGCCAGTAAAATTCTAAACAAAACCAAGACCATTTCAATTTAAATTTGGTGACTCATTGGTGTTCATATCGGTACTGGTGGAATTCCTAAAATTAACTCCACGCAAAAAAAACTGAGAACCAAACATAACAAACTCTTAAGACTCGATGGGTATTACCAAAATGTGCGAGGAATACGTACGAAATTCCACCAACTTTAAATTAATTAATCCATCTTTTTGTATGAATTTATATTATTAACTAAAACGTGGTTAAATGCAGATAACCGCTCATCAGAATTAGGCCGTAATCTTTACTCTATCAATCGCCTTGATATAAGTCCAAACGGAGGAGGAGTGATGCAGCACGTATCTAAAAACATCTCATCCAGTAAGTTACTGGTTAAGCACAAAAGTGTTAAAGTAATTTTTGTAGTACTCAACATACAGAATGGTAAAATTTTTATCGGCTCTGTTTACATCTACATCCCACCTGCAGCGGATTTGTAAATATATAAAACCACAATGAGGACATAGAATTACTGAAATTTAAATAGCCTTAAGCAAATTTTATTTTAGTTGGGGATTATAATCTGCCCAACTGGACAAGCCAAGTGATAACAGATCTACTACCAATGAAGCCGAAGTACATTGCGCAAAATCCAGTGAAGTTCGTTGTATGTCTTTATTCCTGGGACTAACGCAAATAAACAACGTGTTTAATTCTAACAATCGAATGTTAGTTTAAGTGTTTTCAGGTTATTCAAAAATAGTTTAGCAATCTGACTAATTATTATTACCTCTTGATCAACACCATCTACCATTGGATATTATTATAAGAAATATATCTGGAAAATCTTCATACCTCAGTGCCTCATCGTATAACTGTTCGAAATCTGAATACCGTAATATTACGGAGTACCTCACCCGAGTAGATTGGTCACGTTTAAATTAAGAAAATAATGTAACTAATTAATTCGAAAGATTTTTACTCAATTTTAAATACCTATATCGAACGCTTTGTTCCCAATACCTAACTATCCCAAATAGTTAACAAGAGAATTAAAAAAAAAATCATTATTCAAAAAAAGTATCCACAGCAAATATAAAGAAACCAGAAATCCTAACGATTACATAACTTGTACCAAAATACGAAAACAGTGTAAATAAATTTCAATAAAATGCTCTAGTTATTATGTTACCATAATAGAAAAAGAGGTACACCATAATGTAAAAATATTATGGAGTTTTTCTAAATCTCTACGCAAAAACGATTGTGGATTTCCTAATACAATGTACTTAAACGAAAAATGTGCCGACAGTATCGAAGGTATAGTCAATCTCTTTGCTGATTCATATAAAAGTGTTTGCGATACAGATATTCCCGTCAATGCAGACTCCAGTATTTCAGTTGAAGAGTCATTGAACCTAAGTCAATGTTTGATCAAAGTAGAAGACATCGAGAAGGGCATTAAAGCATTGGAAAGCAATAAATCTGCTGACCGGATGGAATTCCTCGAATATTTTTAAATACTTGCATTAATAGTATGATATATTCTTTAAATAAACTCTTTAATAAATCTTTATCATATGGGTGGTTTCTGATTCTGAGGAAAAAGAGTTCACAAAAAAGGCCATAAAAGCGATATATCAAACTACAGACGATTTGTATAATGTCTGTTTTACCCAAACTGTTCGAGAATCGGATGGGGCGGTGTTAATGATAATATTCTTAATTTACTCATAGAACACAAAAAGCCATTATGAAAATTATACTTAAAGTCCCTGTAAAAACTAGCACTGACGAAATTGCAACAATCTAAATATTATGTCAATAAAATAACTATAATCTAAAATAATAGTACTTTATATTCATAAATACAAAGTACAACAAACAAGAACTAAAATTAAATACAAATATTAGAAACATTAGATTTCAGTCACAAACACAACCAACAAGCAACCACAAATATAACATGTGAACAAAAAAGATTTTACTATACTATGGCACTCGAACCAAAGGTTCCGTGGAACCCACTTCGGGGAGCGCTGAAAGAGATCATCAACTTTAATTTTAACCCACGTGGATGGTATTATAGTTATAAAGTATGTAATTAAACCTACGTTTGTAACGAAACACGTTCTATGTTATTTTAAAGTATTGTGTACAAAATATAATAAAATATTGGTTCATCTAATTATGTACATGTAATTATTAATGATAATCAAATAGAAAAAAAACCTACCCACTTGATTGACGAATCAACATACACGCCATCATCAACATTAAATGACCATTAATATAAGTACCACTCCATTATTTTAAAATTTGGCAACAAAAATAATGGAGTGGTACTTATACGAGTATAGTGCCCATTAAAGTACTATATGAAGTGACTGATTCGAAATGCGTATCATCTATAATAAAACTGGTTAAGAGGAACGGCTGTGCTGCCTGTTTCATACATAACATAATTTTGGATTAATACCCATCCAAACTCAATAACATATTTTTTTTAATTTAAAGGTTTAGTAAATATCTAGCACGAATGATAAGTATATTTGTTTTAAATTATGAAGTGGCCATGAAAAAAAAATTGCTAATTTTAGAGGCAATTTAGAAAATTATTTTCCGGGTTTATTGTATTAAAAAAAAACATATTTGCTATTACGTTAATAAAAATATAAAAGCAAAACATTAAAAAAACCCCTTTCAAAAAAAATCTTTAAAATAAAATCAAAAACGATCTTTAGGTTTAGAGATGAGTATTTTGGCATCAAATCCAAAATTAAGTTTTGTATGAAACATTCCTCTTAAAACATAGAGATATTGATCATGTAAAAAGTGAATAATTTAGTATTTATTATGATTTATTCTTTCATCCGACTTACTTAGTAGTTGAAATTTAAACAGAATGGTTTAAATATAAACAGCAGGGAAACACCAGTACCGACTTACTATTTCTTAAGCTACTATATTGTTTTCTGATTCTAAGTAGGGAGTGTTTTTAAGCCAATATTCAAGGGTCTGACATGGCTAACTATTCAACACATTTTATGCTTTCCTTTTGGTTTCTGTTATACTTTCATGATCATTTCGTCGTTCCTGGCAGTGATTTGAATTGGGTAAGTTTGTAAAAATATGAATACTATCAATAAGACGGCAACAAAAATCTTCTTTAATAGATCCACAAAGAGGAAAATAAACCAACGGCTCACTGTTTTAATTTGTACCTATTTAGTTTCATGAAATTCTAATACTTAGCAGTCAGTGGCTGAGTTGGCATCGCGTCTGTTTCTCACCCAGGTGTTGTGAGTTCAATTTCTCGACTGGCTAAGTCCTTCATCAAGAAACAAGCATTATCTTCTGCTTACCGTGATGGCAGTAGGAGATTTTCAAATAATGTCAGGTTATTCATAACCGGGGAATGTTTGTCTTTCTTTAAAAAAATTATAAATTCTTATTACACCTCAAAAAAACGACAACCAATTTTATTAAAGGCTGAGGTAGGAGTTGACGGGCCTTGTTACGCTCATGCGTTCTCCGATATGACTGGTATTTTCCTAGGTGTTGACTTAGACTTTCTTACATTCGCACAGTTTCTTTTTCTTCTTAATTCTATTATCTGTAACACAATAATAATAATAATAATAATCGGATAGATAACCTACGTCACAGTGCTGATTCATTTATCTTTCCATACCATATTATATCTGTATCCGAGAAGCAAAGGATTGCAATTTCAAATCACGAAATATTCAGGAGAGCCGAAAAAGTAACTCTTTTTTTTTAACAAAATCTAAATCTTTCGTAATTAATAGATTATGATAATAAAAACGTGGACAATTTGCATATCGCCGTTTTTGTGAAAAATCAGCCCAAAGGCGTTGTACAAATATTACAAATATTCTCTATCCAATTATGTACAAACAGATACTGAAAAACATTCACAGTTTTATTAGAAAACTTAAGCTCGGTGAAGGTATTATTTTTTCAGTTGCTATCTTATTCTTGTTTACTATTGGAATTACATTTATTAGAAGCTTAGTGGCAAAAGAAGAGTTGGAATTTAATTGAAAAAAAAAAAAAAAAATTGTCAATTTTAGGTATGGAAATTTTTTATCAAATGACCTTAAAAAGCTTAAGAACTCTACTTGGGTTTAAGTACGGAATTCTCAATAGTTATTTATGTATTTTTTGTGAAAAGTTACTAAATTGAAATAATTAACGCATTCTGTAAGTGACTTATCGACTAGCCTAGCTAAGCAATTTGTGTATGCATTTCTTGCATTTATGGATACGATTGTGTGAAAAGATGAGTTAAAAGTTTATCTCTGAATTCTGTGGAGTTTTTGATCATTCTTAAATCAGTGTTTTCCAGGCCTTAGTTCCTGACATCCCGAAAGCGCGATTAAATTTTATATTCATTAATTTTTCAATTAAAATATTATTTCGTTTTTGTTAAAAATCATTCATTTCTGCTTCAAAAATCCTACAATTATAATATCCCGTGATTATAATATCACAGGTCTACACGCTAGGCATAAAATAACATATAATGCCACTTTAAAGTATTCACGTGTGAATTTACTTAAAAAAAGAGTGAAGCATTAAAAAAAAGAGTGTGGTCTTAATGTGATGGCCACCCATTGTTAATGTACATTGTTAATGTACATTGTTATAGCTGGTGGTTGAACCACTAACTGACAATCAAAGTAGTCCCTGATTTTTTTTTACATTTGATATATTTCAACTTTAAGTGATAACAAATGTAAACAATAATGCAGAATTTTATTAAATGTTGTTTTAAATGTTTTGAGTAATATTTTCAGGATCGCTAAGTAAACTAAGCGAAATCGGGAAATTTATGGTGTTTAAACAAATGTCTACCTTATTGACGTGCAAAACGTATGAAAAAGTCGATCGAATTCGAATGATTTAAAAAACAAATGAACTCTGAGGTTACACAAATGCGGTTCACGTAGTAATCGATGCCACCGTAAAGCGATATGTGGGAGAACGCGATTAAAAATCAAAGTATTTTAAAAATAACTCCCCCAATGAAAAAAAACGTATTTGCATATAAATAAACGATTTCGGTTGTTTGGATATCCCAGGTCACATTATTAGTTTTGTAGATGACACCGCCTTAATATTTGAGGTTAAAACTTGGCTGAAACTTTTGGTAAATATACTAGAGTAAACTTTTGGTAAGGTACTAGAGTAGTTAGAGTAGTAAGAGTCACTGAATAATAGTATTTTGACTGTAAACATACAAAAAACCAAATATGTATATCACTTTTAGAATCTCATCTAAAAGTCAGCCTTTTGCCACTCATAGTTTAATTATACATAATTGTAAATCCCCCACTTCCCTTCCTCTTGAGGGGTGTTCCACCACATTAGTTTGGACGGACTCTGCAGATCATCAATTCTACTGCCAAGATGAATGTATTACCAAAGTTTCATGAATGTAGAAATTTTTTAATTTATTACACCTTATTTTCCTCTAATATGTAGTAAATGATAAACATATAAGGACTCTGTGTTATTGGATCTTGTGTTAAATTAAAGAAGAATTAACGAAGGTGAAAAATGATATTGGCGATCATCGGCTAACCAAACTGTCCAGTGGCAATAATAGTAAGGTCATTTCATTGAATTATTAATATCTATATATATATAACAATCAATGTAAGTTTGTTTGTTTGTCCTCGATGTTCTCAAATTTTCATAAATAAATAATCAAAACCTCTAAAATTACTCTACCTGTTTCGTTGAAAATAGCACAGTTTGTTTTTATTAGTGCCGGGAAGATTTAGAAAGTAGCTTGAATGAAATCCAATATTAAAACTGTTGCTATAACGTTTTTAAATTAGTATAAAAAACATTGAACCTGTCATGTTTTATTTAGGTTAGCTCATAGATATAACACTCTGGTTAGCCACAGATTGCATATTCAAAAGAACAAGGTTTTTTTTGTGTAGAATATTTTCAAAATGGAAAACACGAGTAGGTACCTACTTAAGAACTTTATGATTTAGATATATTTTGAAAAAATAAACGTTTGGAATGAAATAAAATATTCAAATGAATTTTTATTTATTTGGAGATGGTTACATTCGCTTTCAAATCAATTATGGTACCCTAATGACAAGCAAGAATTCACAACATCATAACTTTATTCCAAAAAAACACATATCAGCTAGTAAGTAATAAAGTTTTAAAAATGCTCAGCTTCATTCTTCGCAATGCCAGGGACTTCAGGAATATTTCAACACAAAAATTAATATACTATTTCTTAGTTCGTAGTCAAGTCGAATATAATTCTTCTATATGGTCCCTTCACTATAAAATTTACTCCGACTCCATTGAAAAAGTTCAACATAAATTTCTAAGATATGTTAACTATAAACTCGGATTACCTATTGAAACTATAAATTACAATTACTTAATGAAAGAACTAAAATTATTAAAACTCTCAGATAAAAGACTTGTTTCTGACCTAACTATTATTTTAAAAATTGTTAATGGTTTTATAGATTGCCCTGATATAATCAGTTTAATTAAATTTAATATTCCAACTAGAACTACTCGATCTAAGCATCCGTCTAAACATGCATGCGCCTAAATATAATAATTTTGCCCTACATTTGTATGATGATTGTATTTTATTGTTGTATTATATTATATTGTTGAAATAAACTCCTGCTGACAAGCTACTTGCAGTGGCTTAGCGGGTATAAGTTACCACTGTATATAATTAATATTACACAATAAAAAATAAAATAAAAGATTTCATGTAATTTTAACAATATTTTCACAACTGAATCATTCAAAAATTCTCTTGTACCTAGACTTCACGCAGAAGGTAATATATTTTCAGACATAGTATATATATTCGACTGCTCCGAATACAAATAGAAACATACTATTATTGCATACGTTCTCAACAATTAATAATATATGTGTCTAGAGTACGAGTATATGAATGTGGGGTATCTTTTGAATATTTGCCTCTGTAGCTAATTATTTGGAATGGTACTTAATAATAATAATAATAATACTTGGATGATTTGCATAGCGCCGTTTTTGTGAAAAATCACCTCAAGGGCGCTGTACAAATACTACTTGCTAGGGTTTATTTTATTATGTACATATACAGAAAACATACTTACCTGGTAGGGCACTCCAGATTAAATCGTTAAATTACAATGTTTTGGGCTGAGATGATATGACTTTGCTCGCACAGGACACATATATGTATTAGAAAACACTGCACATAGCATGACATTGAATTTACTGTTTAAATCCTATTTGTCATTGATATTACATACATTAGGAGGTAATTGGCAAAAGAAGAGTAGGTACTTATTTGAAACATGATTTTATTTGAGATTTTTGATAATAATTATTTAAATTTACAAATATTTAAATTACTTGTTTATTATGTAACTGAACCATTCATGGATATGACTGTCCGAAGAGATGATTTTTGAGTTTTGCTCTGAATTCTGTCGAGTCTTTAATCAATCTTAGATCGTATGGCAGATTATTCCAGGCTTAAGGGCCTGACACGCGCTGAAAGCCCGCTCACCAAACTTAGTATCTGGTGTGCGCTTTAGTTCCTTCAGCCTCCCGATGGCGGATGACGTCGCTGATCTAAGAGTTAACTGCCGTGAATTGGAATTTTCTGGGATGCAGAGTTCCGATAGGTTACACTATGTTATTCCTGTATTATTTGTTCGTTGGACAAATTAAATATTTACTTGTTGTATTTCATGAAGGCTATCTATTTTATTTATTTACCTACTGTGATGCGTTTTGCACCTATGTGACTAATGTAACTAACTAAATATATAAAAGGCCACATAGGGCGTATGTAATGCATTAAATAAATAATTACAAATACGTAAAATTACAGCTGCCATGTCAAGGAAATAAAATAATTATTGCGTCATTTTAACTTCACTAAAAACCCGTCATATTTCATAGAATATTGATTATATTGATTAAGTAGTGATGTAATTCGATTAAGCATAGATAAAAACATAGTAAACGATACCTCACTCAACCTAGTTGAAAAACGTGTATTTAAAAGAAATCCCTCTCCCCCTCTCCCTAGATGGGTGTTCCGCCACATTCATTTGGGCGGCTCTCCGGACTTTCATTTCTACTGTCAATATAAATGTATCCATAGCTCTGAAAGAATCCGAATTCTGGAACTGGCGGCGAAGTTAAGCTGGAGAACTGGATATCTTATCTGGTTCTCCTCCTCGTGGATATCCTCTCGTAGCAATTCATTCAGCTCACTATAACTTCACTAATCCAGAATTGGCCAGCTGCTCTGATATCGCGGTGGTGAACTCCCTTGTCATCGCGCGACGAGCCTTGAGATCGAACTACTCAGGCAATATTTCTTTCCAGGGACATCGGGATCAGTTCGGGGGGGGGGGAGGGAGGTAGGTAGATAATAATTATGCATTTAAGATGTTAAAACAATGAATGTTTGACCAACTTTTCATGAATGTAGTAATTTTGTCATTTAGTTAATTCATTTTGGGTCTAATTTACAAGAACTAACATTATAATTAATTCACATACCTCGGAGCCGCTCTAGGACCAATTTGTTTGAAATATTTTTGCGACAATAATATTCTTTCCATATTTGAATATTATAAGCCGATCGAGATATCTGAATTCATACAAGTGTTTACCAACTTAATTATAAATTTTTAAGTTTTGTTATTTTTATTAACTTAAAAAATTGTTAACCTCGACGCAGACTTAGTCCTAGTGAGGTTAAAAATTGGAATGTAAACAAAATAACATAAATACTTATTCTCACATTCTACATACCAACAGGATATTACTGTTGTCATTTCACCCTCCTCTTCGCACCCGGAGAGGGTGGCGGAATTTATTGTAATGGCGGGTTGAAGCCAGCGACGGCCACGTCCCTCGCTTCTTTAATCGCCTATTATTATTATGCAAAATATTTATTCTAGGGACCCATTGATGTTATCTTTGAATCAATCAACCGTTGTAAAGGTCCCAAACGTGCCAACATTTCCAATTTTTATTTTGAGGCGCATGTAGATCCCAAAAACAGTAAGATGTATATCTCCGGCAATAGCACCAACTCCAGAGCGGCCGGTCCCATTGAGGTGAGTTACATTATCGTTACCTTTCTACTTACTTATTATTAAACTAAAAATAATATTGATAAGCGTGATAAGGAAAGTAACTGAAACTAACCAACATCGTTACTTTATAATAAACCACTTTTCACTCCGATTTTTGATCAGCAGAAATTCTTTCTGCCATAAAATATATTCTTTAAATCTCTCATCCTTTGTTTGGTTTTTTTTTAATGTTTTTCAGGGTCGCATAAAGTTATGGGTTTGGAAAAAAATAAAGTTCGAGTACGCGTTGCAATTTAATATTGAGAACATATGCGACCTGTCCGACATCGAGAACATGACAAATTATGTATACCATAAAGCACTCTTCGTTGATGATCGATGTTACTTACGAAAGGTAGGTACCTACAAAATATATCGTTACCGCGATATTATGACAACATTGAAGAAATCTGTGGCAGACGATAACAAGTGATGAGGCCAGAGGTTGTGGATAAATACATTTTGCTATTAAATTGGTTGTGGTTTTACCCCTTTTGTATCATCAAACTAACGAGAAACTAAGATCTTAACCCATCAACGATACTTTTGTTGGTTATAATCATCAATTTCGGGATGTAACCAAATAGTACTAAATTATCATGCCCTCCTACCCTATAAAACTTTACGGTTGGTACGTCTATTTATTCAAGATATACGGGATATTTTCCACTGAGGGTGCTGTGTAAAAGGTGAGTACCGGTGGTATAACAGAAGATAACACCGAATATCGTCACCTCAATTAGTCATTTATGTAAGTCCATTTTTTCACAAATTGTGATCAGAATGCCACCTTTCAGCAGTTTAAAAATACACATTACTAAAAAAAACCCGTATCTGTCTGTATGGACATTTTAGTTTGTTATAAAAGTATTATTATTATAGCGGAAACTTCACTGGTTCAAAGTAATAACTTAATCCGTAAAAATGTATATTATATATCGGTATGTTTTTAGAAATAAAATTCAAATAATAAACAAATATATTTTTTTAAATTTAGCAAGTACCCATTTGAATAAAATGAATGATAAGACATAAAAATATACTAATTGAAAAAAGAAAATAACATATAAATATTGAGTTTGTATAAACATTCATACGACAAATATAATAAATTAAAAATTTATTCGTTTATAAAAATAATCATGTTAGGGAAGCATTACTTCATTTTTGATTTATTTGCGATACATAACATTGATCTTCGGTTGATTCTGACAGTTTCAAATAGTTTAAACAAAACTCTATTTTTACTGCAGATCTTATTATAAAGTAGTTTTAAAGCGTATTGAATCAGTCGAAAAAATAAACAGTTTTTTTTTGTTTTCCTGTAAACTTGCCAAACTTGGACTTTGGTAATTTACTAATAAGGTGGCAATATTATTTTACATCGCATTAAACCCTTTAAAACAAACATGATTTTTTAATAATTTGGTATCTCTAAATTCTGGCTCTGTTTTATAATCATTGACGTCTTACGATCAATGTAAAAAAAACGTCAAAAGTGGCGAAAAAAATTCCCATTAGTATTAGAGAATCTACTGAGTAAAAAACGGTGTATCACTGTTTTCATTGGTGGCACAGAATCTAATCACTGAACGATGAAGTTAGATTGGAAAACGTAGAGGGTTTTAGATTTTTTGTGATATTACAGATGAAACTATTACGCCGCTTTCTATTGCCACTGCATCACATTTATCTCTGTAACAAAAATATGATTACAACGATGGTATTAAAAAATTAGAGTATTTATTGAAATCGATGGAAAATGATATATTTCAGTACCATGAACACAATTGACTGTATGAATATACTATTGTAATAACGGATAGACTATCTTATATATCATATTTATTTTCAGGGCACTAGGGAATTCAAGAATTTGGATATTCAGGCGATCTTACATCAGTACGTGCGAGGGCATGCATTTTACGGAAAATTCAAGCTCCAACTTAAATTGCTTACCTCTGAAGGAAACGTTTTATGCGTGCTGGTGACCTACGATACAGTCCCAATCAATCAAATGAAAGATTTTTTGAAAACCTTAAACAAAAATCTTTGAAAAATATTATTTATTACTTCTGATTAGTTTTCTTGATATAATCATATATTATAATTATTGATATAATCATCTACATACTTGTGAGAAATGGTTTCCTTACCAGAATAGTTCGATGAAACCACTTCGAATTCAATATAATAACGCCTTTAGGATTACATTTGGAAATAGGATATACAGCAATGAATTAACGGAGCTACGAATCAATGGAGAATGGATTCGCCGGCCTGATGAGACACCGGATCACGGGAACCAGGATGTGGTTAATGACAATACGGTGGTGACCACACCCTACCCAGCATCGAGCGCCACACCCGAGTGAGCGTTGGGTCCGAGCCCACTCAGGACCACGTCCGATATAAGTGTTCATTTTATTTTACTTTTAAACTATAACTTTATTTTAACGTTATTTGTGTATGAAAATGCATTAGTTAACTTTTGAATTATTTTTATTTTGTATTATTATTATTTTTTTGATTTTCTTCTTATGTACAATATGTATAATTATGTGGGACGTCTGGAATTGCACCAACCTCTCCACACCCTGGAGTAAAAAAAAGTATTAATAATTACATGGTATAGGAATTTTCACATGAAAAAAGTGAGTGTGATTATAATATTTTAATGATTTAAAAAAATATATATATATATTGTCATTTTTAGGATGCCCTTTGGATGTCTTATACGAGTATAAAAATCACCTCAAGGGCGCTGTATAAATATTACTTCCTAATCTTTATCTAATTATGTACAAACATATATCGAAAAATATATAATCACCTCTTCCCGTACTATGTTGATCTAGTAAGATTTACATGACCTTTGTTGATCTACCTTTAACACCGTTTATCTTGGCTCCGGTGGGATACATCTGCACGAGTTGGCAACAGTGCCTTTATCATTACCAAGGTTGTCAGTTTGCAACTGACCCCAGTCGGTATGTTCGTCATCAAAATATAACAAATTTGCTCCAGTTTAACGGTTATTTTTTATTCATTTACTCTCCTTTCGTTGCTCCGATTGATGTATTCGCAGTTTCTAGATACAAGTTGATCTAAAATGAATGTGTATTCAGATTCCAGATACAAGTTGATCATATATGTTTTATTAATTTATTCTCCTTTCGTTGCTCCGTTTGATGTATTCTCAGTTTCCAGATACAAGTTGATCTAGAAATTAATATGTATGTAGGTACCTACAACGAAGATTGTTAACATGGGCTGAGGCGTGCGGGGAGAGAGGGGGGGGAGTTCGTCAGACGGAAAGAGAACGCTAACCTACGAATTCTCTGTCTCACAGTCCAGCCGCCGGCGTTGTTCACCGCTGAGCCCTGCTTTTCGGCGGTAGGACATGTTGATTTTTAAATATCACCTCTAGCGCGCTGACAAAATACAATTAATTTGAGAACAATTTCTCTTACTCAAAAATATAAGGTGGTATTATTGTGCATAATTTATTCTGTTAAAAAATATGTGGTTATTGTTTTTAACAATCGTATAAGTTACAAAGGAATAAAAATATTCCGTTCAAAGATGAAAAATTAACTTTATCAACGGAATAATAATATGAACCTTTCTAATCATGATCAATGAGCTAGGTTAGAAATAATATAGTTTTAGTCAAACTGTGTTTTATCGGCGATATCAAAAAATATTTTTGCGCGAAATCTTCTAATGAGCGAGTAATTGTGCTATTTTCTCATATATTAAAAAATATTTTATGGTTTAACCCAAGATAATACTAAAAAATATAATTATGTAGTTATAATAAAAATGTGTTTCCTACTTAAAACAATCCCATGACCTTTTTTGTACTATTATATTGCATCAAAAGCATTCGCTTGTAAATGGAGAGGAATTTACACTTCTTGGTATATAAATACCAAATTTAGATGAGAATTATATAAAAACTTTTTAATTATCTTACGCTGTGAACTTTTAGTTATGTTAATTTATATTAATTCTAATTATTAATTGTTTTAAATAATAAAACATTTAATTTCTAATACCGTCCCCTTTATAGAATATTAAAAAATAGAATATTAACAATTTACAACCACCTTACTTTAGAGACAAACTATATTACAATAAAAACTTCCACACATACCATACAAGAAAGAAAGAAGATATTAGACAAAAAAAAAACAAATCCCAAACACAAAATTGTTTACAGTTACAGTACGTATATATATATATAGTAGCTTTGTATATAGTAGCTTAGTAAATAGTGAATTAAAAAAAATGTAGGTACCTAAATTAAGAATATTGAGAGTAGGATATAAAAATTATGTATGCATTCAGTATTGGAAATAAGCAATATGTAAAAATATAAAAGTTTATATTAGACCGCATGAAGTGGAACTATTTTAAGTTTAATAAATAAATGTACAGAGATTTCATTGTCTGTTAGATCAGCTAATTTGAATTTCTTCAAGATAATCTTACAGTCGACGACTTGAGCATACATTCAATATGATATCTCTTTCTTGATGTTTCTCACTGATGATAACGAAAGAGATGTAACATAAAACGTATATATTTACTGTTCTTTCGTTAGTCAAGTTGAAATGAATGTGTTAGAGGAAGGTGGGGAAGTACCTGGCTATTCAAATCTGGTCACAAAATACGGCATAAGCCATTTCAAGCAATTTTTATACAAAAATCATATGTCTTACAGTGCTCAAACAATAAATTTATAATCAACGATTTTTAACAAAAATTACAATTAATTACTATAAATAGCTAAAATCAGCAATTTCCGCCAACAGACAACTAGGTGAGCGGTTAAGTCGGTCGCCAAAATTATTGTTTAGTTACGGTGGTTACAGTTCAAATCCAACTTGTGCCGATTTTATTAATGTTTTCTTTTTAAATATTTTTCCACAGTTTTAATTATATTATAAAATTTAGTAAAACGGTTTATCGCCAACACTGTTTAATAATAATATTTTTAAATACATTTTTTTTAAATGTATTTTTCCTGGTTTTATTTTTATTATAAATTTTAGTAAAACCGTTTCGTCGTTTGAACATTAAATAATGAAAACAAATAACAGCGCACCTAACTAACTTTTATTCTTGTGAGCACCACCGCTCAAGCAAGTAAGATTATTGTACCCCAAAATTGGGTATTTTGTGAGGCTGATGGTAGAGGGAATGGAAAGAAGGTGGGTAAAGAAATGTGAGGAAGTACCTGGCTATTCAGATCTAGTCACAAAACACAGTAAAATCCATTTAAGCAATTTTATTTGATTAGAGGCCATTAAAGGAATTGATTATTTGCCATTTTAGAGGCACTTAAACAATTATTTGTGGTCTAGCGGTGATTTAAAAAAAAAGTTTTGCCCCGTGTTCTTAAAATACACTGAAATATAATATTAAAAAAAAATGTTTAAAATAAGCATTATGGTGGACATTATATTAAATTAAAACCGACCAATTTATGTTGGAACACAAAGTTGCCGTACATATGATGTAAAATATCGACCCGAAAAACGTTTTTTTTTAAACGTATTGTTTTTATAATTTTATTTACGTAATCGTGTTTACATAGCAAATATAATAATTTAAAAAAAAAACAATAAACCCGCTAATAATTTTCAAAGTTGCCTCTAAAATTGTGAAAATTTGTTTTTTCTCATGGCATATTCTTCATAATTTAAAACAAAAATACATATAATACTTATCATCCGTACTAGATATTTACTAAAACTTTATTATTTATTTATTTTAAATATTTCTATTTTTGAAACTGTTAATAATACATGGTGGAATTCCATTATAGTGTATTATAAGTTCTGGTTTTTTTCCATCTTAGGCAGGTAAAATCAATCAGGAGATGTCTTCCCTCTGATGGAGCAAAATCACTCATAAATTCCTTCGTTGTTTCACGTATGGACTATTGTAATAGTGCATATGCTGGCCTCCCTCAAAAACAATTCAATAGAATCCAGTCCGTCT
>JAHDVE020012064.1:0-19737 GCA_022606495.2 Halesus radiatus
ATCTACCAGGTTTGGGGTAGGTAAATCACAGGTAAAAACGCCTATAAATTAATACACAAAATTATTAAAGGTGGTGAAAAATCAATTAAGGATGATATCAATCGACCCGGATGAAAGTATAAGCAGACGATAGGTACATGCAAAAGGTGTAATACAGCTAGACCAGGAAGAAGCAGTGCAACACATTGAAAAATCATTCTGGAAAGGTATATTTATTAACTCAGGCAGGTGAGGTGGGGAAGAAATTATAAAGTGTTTACACCAATATTATGATCAATTGAGAATTGCACGAAAATATGCGTTAATCGAATATTCACATGTTAGATCAGAGAAAAACCATGTTACCATCGGAAAATTCATAAATAAAAAGAAATCGCATATCAAGATAACCAGGGACTAAGGGAATTTCTAAAATTGAATGATGTGAAGAAGGCGCTTCTTTAAATAAATTCCAATAAGGGTATAAAGGTTATGATTACGAGATACCCGAGTTCATAGGCGACCAAAGAATAAGCGATAGATAATATTTTCAGAAAAAAAAACATGAATCGAAATTTCCAATTCTAGAATAAGGAACAGCAGGGTGATCTAGAGGAATGAACTAAATTCGATCCTGGCCGGAGTGAGGAAAAGTGACAGATGCGAAGGCGGACCGGGTTTTATCTAAATATTTACATTGAAGAATTACATTCGAAATTAGTGTTACTTACATATAGGTTTACGAGTTGGTAAAGAACATAATGTAATGTAGGTATGGAATGGAGTTAAAACCTTTTGATTCTAAGCTAGGTATATAAGGCAATGTAATGGGAGAATATGGGAGTTAGTCGCGGAATACGTCGAGCGAGGAAATATTAAATTACGTGCTGACCGATTTTAAGTAATTGTTTTGTTTTTGGACTTAGGAAGTTTCATTTGATTTGTTTCTTACAATTAAATAAAGTTTTAAATAAATTCTTTTAAATAGTTGTTGGATTGATTCAACAATAGTTTGATTTAATTCAATAATAGTTTGATAAATATTGAAGTTTCTAAAATTCATTATAATTAAGTTGATACTAAAATTTTATTTTTTATTTTTTTTTTATTGTATAATATTAATTATATACAGTGGGAACTTATACCCGCTAAGCCACTGCAAGTAGCTTGTCAGCAGGAGTTTATTTCAACAATATAATATAATACAACAATAAATTACAATCATCATACAAATGTAGGGCAAAAATTATTATATTTAGGCGCATGCATCTTGTGCTGTACATAAGTTGATAAAAAAAAAACTTAAAGAGAAAAAATAATGGTAAAAGCATTACAGATTTGTTATTGAGATACTAGAGTCCAATCTTATAACACCGATTTAAATAATATTATAAAAATGTTAATATCATAAAAAATATCAAAATTATAAAAGTACCAATATTATAAAAGTATCAATATTATAAAAACATCAATACTTTTAAAAATATCAACATTATAAAAACATTCATATTACAAAAATATAACTATTACGTAAATATCAGAAATATCAAAGCATCTGTAAGTATTAAATAGATTAAGAAATTAAAATTTAAAAGATATATACATAAAACAGCAGGACAGGTTGGTTACAATGAGGATAGACTTAAATATAATAGTAACACCGTAACAGTAAATACACCAGATATCTAGGAGCTATACAACCATGGAGACTGTCATATTTGTTACCATCAATACACAAGGTTACTTTCCAAAAGCCAACACTTTAACATCAGTGAGAATTTCATCATACGACAATTGTTTTTAAATTCGTACGGTAATTTGTTAAATATAAATGGTACAATGTATTCAAGGGTTCGTTAACCATATTTATTTTGAAATATTGGCACTATCATTCCTATATTTTGTGTGAAACGTATTGTGTACATGATCCACCACTGCCTTATACGGACTTTCAGATATATGTTGCAGTAGAATTTTATGCCACAAAATACCACGAACAGGTAATACATTAATTGATTTGTACATGATATCAATGTCTCGCCCTTGGTTAAAAACTGTTTTACTTACTAACAATTTTACCATGGCGTTTTGAATCAGCTGTAAATGTTTTATGTTGGTCTTACAGGAGTGTCCCCAAGAAGTTATACCATACCTTATAGTCGATTCTGCTAGAGACAAATAAATTAGTTTCATAGTTTTTATGGGCACGTATAATTTTATCTTGTGGAGTCTTCCTACAATGGCTCGAAGTCGCTTACAGAGGTTAGAAATTTGTACGTCCCATTTCATATTACAATCCACCGTAATACCTAGATACACGTACTGGTTGACTAATTCGATACTTGTACACGCGCAGGGCTGTTTGGTATTATTGTGAATGCAATTAAATGAATGGGATATGATTACAGGTGCCTCTCTGTACCTTGCATGCGGGGATCTTATATGCATCACTTTCGTTTTTTTAGCATTGATTATTAGACCAGAGTCATGTGACCATTTTAATAAAGAAATAAAGTCTACCTGTAACAATTTTATTGCAGTATCCAAATTTTCATGGGATATTATAAGTGCTGTATCATCAGCATATACATAATGTTTAACAAACGAGAATATTTTGTTCATAAGTGATACAAAGATAATATAGAGCGTTGGACCTAAAATTGACCCCTGTGGAACTCCTGTTTTGACATTTCTTCTTTTACTAAATTTGTCTGATATTTTTACCTGGATTTGGCGGTTGGTTAGGAAGTTTTTGAATAGTTTGAGAAAGTTTCCTCTTACCCCTATTGCCTCCAAAATATTTAACAATTCCATCTGGTCTATAGTATCAAATGCCTTTGAATTGTCTATAAACAGTACCAAAACATGTCTTTTATTATTCAGTTCATTATTTATATAGTTAGAGAAATCCTGAAGTAACATTTCAGTACTTTTTTTTTGAAAACCAAATTGATTAGGATCTATTAAAGAAAAGCACTCCAAGTATTTGGTTAGTTTTAAAGATATGTATTTTTCAAGAATCTTTTCTAGAGCGGGTAATATACTAATCGGTCTATAGTTTTCTATATCAGTATGTTTCCCATTTTTGTAAATAGGTCTGATAATACTACATTTGAGTTCATCTGGTATCACAGCTTGTGTTAAAATTGTGTTGATCAGATGGGTTAATATAGGACCCAAAATATCTATGTGTCTTTTTATGTCAAACATTCGGATATTATCTATGCCAGGGGACTTTGAATTTTTGAGAAGTTTGACTATACTCAGTATGTCTGCGAGTGATGCTCGTGGTATATACAAACTTTGCGGTGACTCTATCGGGACAATATTTGACGCCTTAAAATCACATTTATGAACCATTGAGGCTATGTTATCTGAAAAATAATTAACAAATTGGTTTGTAACATTTTCCGCAGATTGATTTTTTAACATAAACCTACTAATTACATCGTCACAGTTACTCTTTGTCCTACGTCCTAGAATTTTATTTATTTCATCCCATGTTTTTTTGATATCTGAAAAATTATTCTTAAATTTATCATTGAAAAAGGTTGTTTTACTTTTTATTATTAATTTAGTAACAAAATTACGAAAAGATTTGTATTGTTTTTCATAAATTGCATTTGTTGGGGAGTTTTTCCACCGCTTAAATAATGAATCTCGTTTTTTAATGTGTGATAGAATATCTTCTGTCATCCATTCTTTTATAATCCAAGGTCTTGCATTGGGTTTTACATCTATAAATATTTTACTATTTTCATATACTTCGTTAAACTTGCTTTTTATTTGACTATATAAATTATTGCAATCATTTGTCTGAAGCAAAGCATTCCAGTTATAATTTCTAATTGAAAAATCTATTCGTTTTTGAGATAAAATTGAGACTTTCCGCCCTTTATTTGTAGGCCGTTTATTAGTTTTATAGTACGGAATGTTCACAGCTGTTGCAAAGTGGTCTGCAATGATGAAGTCACAAACACATGCGTAGAGTATGTCAGTTTCTTTGTGTTTGCTATTATATCTAACAAAAATATGATCCATTATACAAAAATATGATCCAAACATGTTCGTGTCATTTTACTATTTGCTATAGCTTCCCTTGTTACGTCGTTTATACATTTTGTAAAATAGTTATTTGAAAGAGCATTTTCATAGTGAATAATCACAGGATCTATATAATTTAACAAATCAATATTTATGTCACCAAATATTAGCATATTTTCATTAGGGTTTGAACATTTTGTTAATATTGATGAAAGTTCATTGATAAATGATTGTTTACTAAGATTTGGTGGTCTATATATTGCTAGTACATTGAGTATAGAATTATTTGGTAATGTTATTATACAGGAAATATTCTCGAACAACTTTGTTTCAAGTAAATTTTGGGTGAAAGGTAAAGTATCCCGAATATACAAGGTTATACCCCCTCCAGATTTGGATGTGCGACAGTAACTAATGCTACTGTAACCGGGAATTTCGAAAAGACAAGTATGTTCCCTTTTTATTGAAGTTTCACATAGCATTAGGATATCTATATTATTCCAACAATTTTGGAGGTTAGCATGTAAAACATCCCAGTATTTAGATATGGATCGAATGTTTAGTTGAACGCAAGTAAAATTACCTATATTATGGCCAATTTTATGTTCTTCCGTCCACTGTTTCAAGTCATTAGTCCTCGTGTAGATAACATCACCGTCGTCATCAATGTATTTATACGCCATAATCGATGGTGGCAAAGTCCTTGGAAAGAGCAGCTTTATAAGCTGGGCAGGTGTCCTTGTCTCCAGTCGAATGTCCAGCGGGCTTGCCAAACCTGGTACAGGTGGCACATACTGGCTTGGCGGCAGCTTTTGGGCAATCTGTCCTGGCATGACCTTCACCTGCACAATGTCCACATCTTTGCTGATCCTTGCAGAACTTGAAGGAATGTCCGATCATTTGGCACTTGGAACACACTGTAAGCCCAATAAAGTCACGAACGCGGCACACATTCCAGTCAACAAAGACCTTTCCTTGCTTCACCAGCACGTGACGTAGATGGGCAGGCACCTCGTAGACCCGGTGGCATGTCGATCCTGTCCGAGCACCAGCTAGATGACTTAGCTTGCACGTTTTCACTGTGGGTTCTAAGTCTGCGTTTTCCTGGATTCCCGTTAAGGCACTCCTGAGAAAACACTCATCTGTAAGGTCCCGAGGAACATTAAAAAAGATCACTCGTGGATGTCGTTTTGTGGGTAGTCGGGCACTTAGAGTAGCCGAGTTTGCTAGACATGGGGTTTTGAGTATTTTTTCCCGGTCTTCCCGAGTAGCGGTTTGGATAACTATGCCTTTGTTACGGATGTTCCTTATACCCGTAACGCGGATTCCATGCTCAGATGGTCGTAAGACGTCCTTCAGGAGCTGCTTCGTTTCGTCGCTATCCTTAGCCGAAGCCAGTTTCGGAAAGATGCATATAGCAGGCTTAGGGGTCCCAACACTAAGTCCTGTACGGGTGATTGGAGGTCTTGGCGCATTCTGAGGACCATTTTTGACCATGTCGGCAAACGATAGGCTTGCCTCCGTGGCATCAGCCACTCGACGCATCACTGGTCCCAGATCAGACTCTAGCTGCTGAATTTTGTCCAACAACTGCTTAATATGATTGTCTGCCATCGTTTTTTCGGCCTGCAAGACCTTGATGTTTGCAAGGGCTGAGTTTAGATCTCCTCTGAGTTCTTCCTTTTCAAGCAACAGCTGGGCCACTGATCCTAGAACACTCGTTACATTTCGGGACACCTTGAGCTGTTGTTCTTTTGATACCTTTGACGGTTTTTCCGCCAATGTATCCTGTAAGGCCTTCAGGAAAAATTGTGTCCCAGAGAGTATTTTTTGCCCTGATGGATTACTGCGATTAGGGTCAATATCCATCTCTGTCTCCTGGGCATCAGAATCTGATTCGTCCGAGTGAGAGGTATATGGAGAAGCAATAGTGGGGCTGTCATTGTTTCGTGAATTCTTTTTTTCCCCATATTCACATGAAAGTGAAAACTTTTTTTTTGTTCGTAATCCGAGAATTTATTTGTAAACAGGTGGTTTCACAATTTCACAGAAAATAAGCGGTGATTGGTTAAAGAGAGATCACTACACCAGTAGGAGCACTGAAAAGTGAGCTCATAAACAAGGTAGCCAATCAGCGCACTCTACCTCTGCAAACACTTCTTCACTGTCTGATAATTAAATAAAACGAAAAGTTTATTAAGACAAAAAACAGTTCAGAAATGCGAAAAAAACACGAGAGAGTAACACCACAGATCAAATCGCGGTCGATTTTTACAGCAATAATATTATTTCTCACGGCTGATAAGTTAAAACAATGAATCTTTCAATTATAATCGATAGCTTGACAGAGCGTCACGAGTACGTAGTATTGTTGCTAATAATGATACTAAAAATTACTTCTGTGAATTAATTAAAATTGGTGGTTTTAAGTGAAATTATAATAATCGAAAGTGTTTATAAATAAAGTGTTTGAATTGAAGTTGATTGGAGTTCGTCGCGAAATAAGTTGGAAGAAATAGTTCATTACGGGCGTATCGGTATTTGGGTGATTAAAAAGTGTTTTTCTGGACTTCAAAAATTTCATCTTAAAATAAATAAAGTGATTTTGTGTTCAAATTAATAATAATTTATTTATTAAAATTTTCTTAAAGGCAGTTCGTCTCGAGTTGATACGTCGTTAATTGCGTGCGGAGTGATTAAAAAGTGTTTTTCTGGACTTCAAAAATTTCATCTTAAAATAAATAAAATATTTGTGTTTAAATTAATATTAAAATTTTCTTAAAGGCAGTTCGTCTCGAGTTGATACGTCGTTAATTGCGTGCGGAGTGATTAAAAAGTGTTTTTCTGGACTTCAAAAATTTCGTCTTCTAATAAATAAAGTGTTAAAATAAATTCTCTTGTTGATCTAATACAATAATAGTTTCATAAATAGTGAAATTTCCTAAAAATTAATAATACTTAAGATTCTAAAAGTTGCAATTAAAGTTGATAACAATATATTTGATTTAATTTTCTCAAAATTATTAGAGCAATGTGATAATAATAATAATTTAATAAATATTGAAAAATTTCTATAATTAATAAAGTTATTTGTTTAAAGATTTTTAAAATTAGCTTCTGTGAATTAATTAAAATTGTTTAAATGAAATGTGATTTAATTCATATTTTGTGTTGAACTGAATTTATTACGAGTTTAAGAAAAAATTAAATATAATTGCGTTTAAAATAATTTAGTGAAAGTTTAAAAACAGCTGAGTCTTAGTTTCATATAATTCATTTTAATACCTAGCGTGGGATTAATTTCGTCAAAGAAAAATAATAAAGCTCTAAAATATTACCAAGCGTTCGGTTTACGGATTTAATTAATAGTTAGTAAAGAGAATTACGTGAGTACAAAGAATAAAATAGGAAAATAAAACAACAAAAATTTAAATATTTTCTAATAATATTTGGATTTAGAGATCATTAAATTTGAAGAAATAGTACAAATCGGTAGATAACGAATTGAAATTAGGAAACACTAGATTGTATTAAGTAAATATTTCTAACTTAGATTAAACATTCCAGGCAGGGAAGTTCAATATTTTCTGAATCTTCATAATTGGCGTGTATAACCCGTCTGGAAAATTTATGGAATTTGTCGGGAGTTCAGGTGAGCCAACCATTAAATATTAAAGTTTTCAGGTTCTCCCGGGGAAGGCGAGGACGGAGACATGAATTATATTTCTAATGATGTATAAGCGCACATATTATATGTATGTATATATGTATATATATATGATTATATTTACTGTTTAATATATAGGTCAATACTATACGACCGTTATCTATCATGAGTGAATGTTTTGTATACTTGATCAAAGCCGTTCTAATCAAATATTTGTGTTCAAGTACATTTTATGATACCCAGCGGGTACATCTTCCTTGATAAGATATTTTACGATAAACCTTTCCTTTCGCATTGAATTATAATTAAACTAGTACTATAGATAATTCAATTGTCTCACTCATTACCAGCACTTGACTTTTAAATATTCAAAAATACCTATTTTTTCCATAAATACATTTAAGTATTTATAAAAATTTCCGGTAGATACCTACCTGTATAATTGTCTTTTATTGAGTTGACTCATAAACAACAACTTCAGAACATCTTATTGACTTTCACTTTGGATCCCGTGTGCGTTGGCTAAGGGGTTAAACGAGTGAAATCGTCTGAAGCTCTCTATCACGTGGAGGACGGGAGAAGGGAACGAAATACCAGTCTGGCTTCACCTAATTATCCCTCGTGGACAAAGAACCAGACTTGTTGAATGTTGAGGATATCCGTCGCTTCCAGAGGGTGGACCTGGTTTCCTACCATCCTGACGTTGGTGAGTTATTTTCCCAGAAGCGTCGACATTTAGGGTGTTTGAGGGGACTCGCATTCCGAGGTGTCATGGATCGATGCCTATCTTTGACGATGTTCGATGACAAAGGAGACATTTTCACAGTAGGGTATGATAGGAGGGAACGATAATTGTCCATGGGCTTTCCTACCTGTTTTTCTGCGAGACGAAGGGACATGAGAGACAGTTTATTCGCTGACCGCTTTCCTGATGTACGTGTGTATTCTCCTAGTTGTATAGTGAAATAACTTCGGCTAAAAACTTGGCCTTTACTAAGAGTATGTATATGTGTGTATGGATATATATATATATATGAAATGTATAATGTATCTATCAAATCTATATGGCCGTTATTTATTTTATCTTTATTTATATACAATGTTTAATATGTATATATATAAAACCAATTATTATATTTATGTATATTTCCTATAAAAACAATTTATTTTATTAATATATATATTTTCCTAACATATAAATTCAAAACTAACGTTACTAAAATATAAACATCCCAAACGATTTTTATTAATTCAAAGATCGTTATCATTCTAAAACAAACCAATGAATCCTAATTGTTATGCTTCCTGACGGGGGTCTCTGACACTTAATAACTGTCACATATCTCAATGACACACATCCTCGACTGTTATTAAAACTAGGTCAACATTCCAAACCACACCCTCCTTTATCGAAGTATGTAGATACGTATAAGTATATATATATTCGAATTTCAGTACATCTTACGAAGAATAAGTACCTTAACAAACGTCGACATTTAATTGAAAAATAACTATCATCTTTTGCGATGAACTATCATCTTTTGCGATGAACTATCATCTTTTGCGATGAACTATCATCTTTTAGAAATCACGTATTTGTAGTTTGCGTACATACATATTTTTATAGCGCCATTTTCATGGAAAGATTCAATTCAAAGGCGCTCCACACCCGTTCGAACATATTGATGAATTCAACAGAACAAACAAAAACCCACATTATTAGAAATGTCAAAATAAGCATAATCATTCGTCGACAATACGTTCCCAAGTTATGTTATAAAATTAATTTTATCTTCGACTTAGGTTTTCAAGGTTCAGGCCTTGCGAATTTTGGGCTTTTTGGAGTCCTACCTTTTCTCCAAACAAAAATCAATCTACAGTTAAATTCAAACTACATGAGATAGCAGGGTCTCATTAAATCAACCTGTCAACCAAACCAAAAGTAATCTATTATATATATTGTATTATCACTTTCATGTATTTTGATATGTAATATGTCTGAATATCTGGCACAGATTCACGACCTGTGTTGGAGATGTCAGATCCACAATTTTCTGGGAAAACTGGAGTATTGTGGATTATAAAAACTCGTATTGTTTACATATATTTATAATTTGTACCTATCGATTGGGCAGAGATAATTGCTGATTTAAGCGTGGTTATCTCTGAACTCTTGATGCGGGGGACGGCCTTTCAACCCGGACTTTGCAAAAATTCGCAAGTATATAATGTTGTTTGACGAGGGGACGGAACCGGTTTGATCTCCTTTAAATGTAACTGTCTGGAGGACGGGAATTCGGAGGGTCTCGGACCCATGGATAAGGAAGGTGCTCTTTCCGTCGCGGTACAGGGATGACCAATAGCGCACGAACTAAAAGAAGAGGTTACGTATACCGATTTGGTCAGGCTGTGCGTCTGTGAAGAGAGAGTTACTAACCGGAAACGTGGTCATCTGAGTACTTTAGGGGTTGGTCTGGAGCCGAATTGCAGCAAAACAAACTGTATTCGATCTCTCGTCATAACAAAAGCGGTGAAAACTAAAACCTAATCATGTAATTTTCCCAAATTTAGGAGAGGATGGAGATGGCGCCAAAACAAGTAAAACTGTACCTTTTAACCATGAAATTCATTGAAACTAACCCATGTAGAATAACACTTAGTACGATGAGGAAAGGCGATAATACTGTGATCATTACATTTATGTATACCAAATTTAAAATTGAAACTACGTCGTATTATATAGATCAGGAATAGTGCAATTAGTATAGCCCAGAAGCTAAGTTTTCCCATTAAAACTCACGATAGAAAAAAATTAGAAAATTTAGGGGTAAAGTTAGGAAAATGCTAGTCTTCCTATAGGAAATTAACGTAGATTGCATAGTAGGATAATAATAGAGAGTTCAGAACATTAAAGTCTAAGATAGGAATGTTAGGAATACGAATTCTGTCGATGGTATGCGAGAGTCTGCCTACGCTACAAAGAATAGGGGTTACCACAAAATAAGACCTTGTTTTTCCAATAGTCTGAACCAAAAATCAGAACACAACGTAGACTCCGGAAAAGCTTGGGAAATTGACCACATTGGAGTGCAAAAATACCGTGAAAATTAAGAAAATCGGAAACACTCGAATGTTAGCATAGGGCTAGACGTTACACGCTGGCCAAGGAGGAGAAAAACCTCAAATTGAAAGGAAAACTACAAAGGGTTTTCCGATCACATTAGTTAGGAAAATTTAAGGCAGCAGTAGAGGAGTCATCTTAAACCGGTGGCGCGAACGGAGGTCTATTGCTAAATTAAATCATAAACGAAGGAAGGGCGGGCCATCACATCTTTAAAGCCTAGTGGAGGGGGGGCCATCTCAAACGTTGGCTAGTTTTACTACAGAACACGTGTACCAATGTTTTTTTATTAACTGGCCTTGCTTTGGAATATGTATAATTAACTAACCAACCATCACGCCGCTTCTCCGCAGGGGTAGGCAGAGAGGACTGACCGCCAAACAACTCGATCTTGGCATACACGTCTTGCTTCATTCACATTCATACATCGTATCATTCATTCTCTTCTATTATTCCGACTTCTGATATGGCCCGACTCGAGTATTTGATTCACTTGATCGTGCCATGTCTTCCTCGGGCGTCCCCGGGCTCTTCTTCCATTCACATTTGAGTCATACATTCTTCTTACACTCCTCTCTTCATTAATTCGCTCCATCTGCCCAAACCATCTATGCGTCCCTTTCTTAATCTTACTCATTACGCTTTCATCAGCCTTGCATTCTTTACGAATTTCAATATTTTTCACACGATCATACATGATTTTACCACACATTCGTCTCAGAGATCTCATTTCTACGGCATTCGGTTTACTTTCATCCTTTCTCTGCCAATTCCATGCCTCGCTGCCATACATCAGGGTCGGTATCAGCACTCCATTGTGGACTGCTAGCTTCGCTTCTTTGGACAACTTTTTGTTAGCGCCAACCGCGCTCAGTCCTCCGTTAATATTTATTTTTTAAGAATAATTATGAAGTTATGAATTCTTGCTTGTCATTTGGGTGCCATAATTGATTTGACAGCGAAATTAACTATATCTTAACAAAGAGACAAAGAAACATTAATTTATTTCATCCCAAAACATTTATTTTTCAAAATTTACCTAAATAATAAAGTTCTTAAGTAGTTGTCTAAATGTGTTTTCTATTTTAGAAACTATACTACCCAAACAAACTTTCTTCTTTTGAATATGTAATCTGAGAACCTCAATAAAACATGGGGGGGTTCAATGTTTTTCATACTAATTTTAAAACGTTATATTAACAGTTTTACATATTGGACTTCATTCAAACTACTCTTTAAGCCTTCCCAGCACTAATAAGAACTGTGATATTTTCAGCGAAACCAGTTTAGTAATTTTCGATAAAATCGAGGACAGACAGACAGATAAACATAATTTTTTTGTATAATAATAATAATAATTATGATGATGATGATGATGGTTCTTTCGAAGGTATGCAGGGGTAGTGCAATGCAATACTTTCCACAAGCGATAATACATGTACGAGTATGATTTTCAAACACAGTATTCTGGTACAAAGAAGGTGGTATCAGTAAAATTTCTTTAATAAATTGCTGATTTCTAGATTTGATCACTGCTAACATAATGTTTCCGCTACAATCTTCCTATAATAAATACACTATTCCCCCAACAAAAATCAAACTCGGCATAAAAAATTAATAAATAAAACGTTATCGTGATAGAACGTCGGGAAAGAGAACATGAAATAAATCAAAGATGCGAACAAGAATATAAGCCATAATTTATTACCCTAATCCAAACCGAACTGGTATTAGGGTTTTTTTTATTGTGATCACAATTGAAAAAAACTGCCTAGTTTCATTGACGATTCTGCAGAAACTGCTGTAAAACCTATATATTTATCTGAACTATTTAAAGAATTTTAGATTTCCCTATTTACTTTTATTTTTATTTCTAATATTTATAATAATGTAATAAGTACATGCAGATACTTTGGTATTACATTTTAGGTTTAGTAGCAAGGTGTACCTATGAGAGATTTATTGTAACGCGGGTAGGTATCGTCGGTACCTCCTCGTGCTGCGCTCCACAAGGGCCGTTGTAAACCGTATCGGATGCCAGCTATTAAGCTCAACTCTATTATACCAACAAAGGTATTTTTTCTGCGATCATTTAAGCGTTTTTAGAATTTTATCGGTTTATTGCCCGATCCTCGCACATAAAGTTGATATCACTTCTCAGTAATATAGTAATATTCGTTCCGTGTAGAACGGAATGATGTTGTTTCGATCGTAGGCTTTCATAGTAGGCACGACGTATGGCGATCGGCTGTTCTAAGTAATGTTCATCGGCGATTTTCAACATAACCAGAAAAAAGGTCAACAAGCAGGGATAAACCTCTGCTGCAACTACTTACTGGCATCGTAGTAGGTAGCTAGGTATCTACTTCTACATCTAGTCAAACATAGGCAGGGACGTATAGTCTGTTATAAAGTAGTCAATAAATTAGCGCGCTGCGATCGTTGAAAAGATTTTAAATAGCAACACAAAGATGGCTCATAGGAAAATCAAGGTGAGTTTTAAAAGGCACAATGGTCCAAGTGAACTTTTTTTTATTTATTTAACCAAACGGTGTTCAGAAATCAGAGGTACTTTCCGAAATGAACTCTATATCATATTTTTAAACAATTTTACGTTAAAAAAAAGGAAAACAATTACATGGAAATGCGATTTTTACGTATTTCTGAAATTCACCCATCAAAAATATAAATAAAAGTATAGGTATAAAATGAATGGTGTACAAATTACAAGGTTTTAGTAAATAATTACAAGAATTGTTACCAATGACATGTCTCTGTATAATATCTAGTAAATGGTTATATACTTTTTGCAGGGCGGGGTTAGTACAATGCTATTTAATGATGCATGGTAAAGATTAAAAGATATAAGAAAAAAGTACGGGAGAGTTGTGATTGCGCATTGATGTTGAGAGTAATATTTTTCTTAAATGATGGTAGGGAGTCAAAAAATATGTCAAGATTTAGGTTGGGAGAAAGATTATCAAATGTTTGAAGAACACGGGAAATTAGTTTTATTAATAATTATGTGTGTAGGGTTAATGAAATGACTAATCAATATTATAGGAATTATAATATTTTTGTCACAGTTACAAAAGGTTCATGAATTATATAAGACACGGGTACATAGGAATTGAACTAAGGTAGGCAAGCGGAAGTAAAGGAATGAGGTTGGCTAGAACGTGCATAGTAGGAATATACTCGTATAGTGCATGCAGATGGCACCACTGTTGTTGGAGTTCGCCTGTTTCTGAGCTGACAGGTGCATATCTTCGGGACCAGACAGGTACCATCGAAAGCGGTCAAGTAAGTGAGATAGCTACAGAGTTTCCCACTAGTGACAATAATATTGGTGTCAGTGCATCTTCGCTGACCGCTGTAAAAGCAGGTAGCCATGTAATGGGAAATCTTTTATTTTATTTGAATCCCACAGAGAAATCCCAACTCACCATATCCAGTGGAACTAAAGGCTGTTGTGAGGTGAAAGAAGGTGAAAAGGGAAGAAGGTTGAGAAAATAATGTTTGTAAATAGCTGGCTAATCACATCTGATCACTAAACACAGTCTAAGCGTTTTCATATAAGTTTTCGATTCTGAATTGTGGTCTTAAACTAGGGCGATGCTGAAAGCATGTACTCGTATATGTTTTTTCACTAAATCGATAAGTTTAGGTGCCATGAAATTGTAAAAGCTTTTTACCTCTATTTTTTAAACTAGCCTTTTTTATTTTTTAACTCAGAGCATCGATACCATCTTGCGTTATATAACTTAAAAATGACCATTATAAAGTTAAACTATACAGAAATCATCCATAGCTATCATCGTCAAAATATCATTTATGTTTATGATAAGAGGAAAACTATCTGGTACATATAAAGTCTTAACAATATTTCAATCAATAAATATTTAGATCTTTGACGAAGTAAAAAACATCTCTTTTATGGGTACAAAATTGTTTTTTAGCGGGTAGTAATTTTTTTTGGTAAATTTCAGAACGAAAAGTATTCGTATTTTTAATAATTTAAGATATAAATATAATTCAATTGAAACCAAAGATATCAACCTTTTCCTGCTGTAATTGTATATTTTCCCAATTTTCTTTTCTTTCTTTTTTTTCATTTTCTTTTTCTTATTTAACTTATAATTTTTATTTAACTTACCTTCAACATACATGGATTAATAGAAATATTCTAATATATAGTGCCACTACCCAATACATAGATACCAGGTATACCCACGCACTGGCCTTGCCTGTGTGGGATTTTTTGTTTTACATACATTAAACGTAGGTTTATGTACGTGTGTTCAGATGTATTTACATAAGTTAATATTAAAAAATAATAATAACAATAAATGTTCGTAACCTTTGTACCTCGTTTGTGTAAATGTATGTATCAAAAAAAATAAATAAAATAAAATAAAATAAAACAAAATATATAAAATATTAATAACTCTCAAAATGAAACCAAAAAGAAACAAAAAAGAAAAAGATATCGGTAGCAATTCTGACTCAAACCCAGGACCTTGTGGTCTATCCGGGACCTCGAAAAGTATACTAAAAAAATAGCCGGAGGTTTCAATATTTTAACATTTAACATTTTGATGGTTTATATTATTCGACTTTTAACGGCTACAAACGTTATTATTTTACCTTTACGTTAGAATAATGTCTAGACAAAACACAAACCACTGCGTGGTAGGAACTACAAACCTTTTTTTCACTGGGGCAAAATATCTGCAATTTCACCAATATTCAAGTGTAACTTCGTTATCATAGAGCCAACCAACGTCATTTTGTTTATCATTTAAATGTTCTTCGTTAAACGTCGATTCTCGGTGCGTTTCAGCTTTTGAACAAATTATATTGGCAAAGCATAACGTTCATGTTGTTATGTTTTTTGGCTTATGTTTTGTTTTATGTGTGCAAAAGTTGTAACAGACTGATAATCATGGTTTAACGGGGACAATTTAAATATTAAAAAAATCATTTGATAAAAATATGGGTATCAATATTTAATCATTGAAGAAGATAATATTAACACATCCCAAATGAACCACGAAACCGAAAAAACAACAGAAACTAAAAAGATTTCAGTCGCATCTATATTCGGTATCAATATTCTTCACATTAGTAATAAAGATAAATGCTTAGATAATTTAGAAGCCTTGGAAATTAATAAATCCTTTAATAATAATGAATCTATTATTGACAATACCCCTCCCTCAATCTCTATCTCTTCCCCCATTCTGTACTAATCTCGAGTCACGCCCCCCATTCATTTAATTATAATGGATAACCACGAAGTGATAACTTCATATAATAGAGATTATAAATTGATCAAATGTTACACCAGTATTTGAAATACTCCAACGTTTTGCGAAATATTTTTTTTAACTTTAAGATTGGATTTAATACTTAAATGATTCCACTCTTTAGACACGTTCGGTACACTATGATAAATTACACTCGAAAAAAGCAGTATATTCTGGTATTTATGTTTGAACGTCATTATTGATAAAAAATAAAAATATTAGAAAATTGGACTTGAGTTCCTTATTATTTGTTCCGAGCCAAGACTCGTGTTTTATTTACTTGTGTTCTCGATAATCATTTGGTATTTATGTTTTACAAAATAATGTTTATGATTCACACTTATTTCCACTTTTAATCTTCCCTGAAAGGCGTAACGCAAAACTCGTTCGAATAGTAGGAAATCCGAGAATTATTTCAATAACACGATTCCACCGTTAAGTTTCGATTTTCTAGAAGCCCCTCCGCAGCCGTAAACAGACGCCGTCCGCCGTCGCGGCGCCGGGACCCGCTCATAACAAACACCCTTCGCAGACATTCTACCTACCCCCCTCGCAGTCATCTCACCCTCACCCTCGGGTGCAAGCGCATCCTAGGACATTGCATTGTATTGGGACTCAAACTGTGGGACAAATCATTAATTATTTTATTTCTGTATTCACTTTACTCATAGGTCATATTATCCTTTTTTATTTTATTTACATTTTACAAGAGAAAAAATACAATGCATTAAGTCCCGATAAACTTTTTTTGTTGTAGTTTGTATAACGGGACTTTGTTATTCAAAACTCAATTTTACAGATAAGATTGCAAAATATGTTTATAAAATTAAAACATAAAAACACATATTTAACAAACTTAAAATATAAATATATCTCAAGAATCTTCCTCAAAAATATTTCTACATAACTGCATTAAAAATATATATTAAATAAATAAATGAAATAAAAACATAAACAACAGCTTTAAATCATACATAAAATAATATTTCATTATTATCTAATACAATTAACTTTTTTCAGCTAGCCCAGTTTTCAATATCTTTATTAATTGGTTATTTTTGATACAGTTATTGCATTTTTTTTATTTCAGCGGGTAACATATTTATACAGCTAGGAATCATGTGATCTAAGTTCTTTGTCCATATTTGTTTTTATGCTTAGAAACCATCAATCCTTCATTAAAATTGAGACGAGTATTGTAATTGTGCTCTAGTGTATTTGTATTATATATAGGATTATTAATGTCCTGAAATATAATTTTATACCACAGAATTGATCTAACTGAAAGAATTTTGAGACTCTGATAAAAGTATGGAATATTATGCCTTTGTTCGTATAAACTTTTATGAGCTAATAATTTAATCAATGAATTTTGCACCTATTGAACATGATCGATGTTAAATTTCCTGTATTATTGACAATATGAATTGAGAATTCACAATAATAGTAAACAAATTGTAATTAAGACATCATATTATCTCTAGTACTAGGTAACACTCTTATCGTCCTTTTTTCTCTCTCTCTCTCATGCCGTGCCAATCATACTATTTATATATGTACATAGAATAATTAATTTAAACCCTTCTATGTGCTTCTTCTGTATGATGAAGTGGGTGAGTTTAATGAGATCATTATGGAATTCTGAGGTTATTCAGCCAGTTATCAGCATTGGGAGACACTTGATTCAGCACAGACGTGGCATCGTAAAACACTAGTGGAGTGGACATTCTTCTTGAAATTTTACTGTTTCTACATTCACGTAATCATCAAAATCAACCAAGTCCCAACTGGGCATCGTATACGTACATCGACAATATGCACGAATATTAATTATTAACCATTTATTAGCAGTAATGAATGGGTATGTAGACTATTAATAATATATGTCAATTCAATTTATCGCTGTTTCTTTTCGAGCCTGTGTCTCAGAGGTTTTGAAAAAAAAAACATTAAGAAATAACTAGAGAGATTAATTAACATTTTTCCGGTAACGGTTTTCCAGAGAATGTGGCAGGTTGATTTAACTTATTAAATTCTGTGTTAAACTCCCGCGCCTCTAACTAGGCCACGCTGACTAACTTACTGACTAACCAGCACGCAATTTCACCGCAGTGTAGGCAAAGTGAATGAAATGCTACGTTTCTTGCTGCAGCAACATTTAAAGAGAAAACTCTAGATTTCATATTGCTTATTTGGCTTTCTGGGACGTCTTCAAATTCGTTTTTTTTTATTATTATCCACGAACTACAAAACAACAGTTTATAGAGACTTTTTCTTTTATATTATAATATATTTTTTTAAACACTGAAATTCAATAAAATGGCTTAAAAGTACTGGTATACATACTTGTTATATAGTATACATACGCGACATCTATTTCTAAGACACTTCTTTCTTCATCCATCCTTTTTACGTGTCGACACTATTTGGAACAAATCATGCTTCACAAAATCAGTCAACTCCTTAATTGTGCATTCAATCATTCAGCCCAAAAAGATTTATCTTTCCGACTATCGTTCCATAATATTAAGTGACTTTCTCAAACTATCCAAAACTACCTATTTATTTTGGTATCAAATTATTTGCTCAACCCAGTTTTTTATCCCACGACCTTTGACAAACAGACAAGAAGTTTACCATTCTATCACGTAAATCATCCAAAAGAGTTGGACTATGGTTGTTAGAGAGAAATTCGTTTTTATGAAAGTTTTTTTTTTAAATTACATAAAATTACTAATAAAATTGAAACATCGGTTAAGCTAAAGAAAATTGTCTGTGCTTTTTTTTCTCCCGTCTGAATCTAACTTCTAAAATTCACGTTTCCCTCAACAAAATTTATAGCTCTAATCCCTTATTGACATTTACTTTTAGATATTTACATCCCAAGTTTTGTCATCCCCCAGAGATTATGGTTTTACATATCCGAGGAGATAAATCAAAATATGGAAAGGTAAATAATATATTTCAGGACCCTCCCTTAAGGACGAGGAATACATCATAATGAATCAAATATGGAATTACGTATTTGCCTACAACCGACATTAAAACGTTAATTTTTTTAAATTATATCTTTGGCGTTTACCTATCTGCCATTCACAATAATTTAAACGGTTCGACTGCTTTATTAAGCTTAGCTTAATTTTTGCTCGACTTGCGGATATGTAATACATATTTTTGTATACATTAACCTCGATTTTGTGTTGACCTGTCAAAGTGGCATCAAATGACGAGGTTTTTCTAAGATCAATGTTTTCTATGACATTTTTTTGGCATTCCATAAACATTATACAAAAGATCACGAAATTTAGACAAACTTCACTTATTTATTATCAATTAGCTTTGCCCTTTAAGCGGGGTTTTTAACTTCGCGACTCGTTATTAAACAACAATTATTATTTTTTGAATGACTCTAAAATAAACATAATCTTAAAATTAACATATTATTAAAAACTAGTTATATGGAATTTCACCGCCGTTCTGAATAATAATTCATACATTTTTGATTTCCGCAATGTTAGTGTTCCTTCTCCATTGCTATTTGCTCTGCGTTGTTCATTTAGAAAACAAAGTAGATAAATTCAATCAAACGACATAAGTTCAATAACTTGTTATTTCCA